>RZIQ01000010.1:265388-461928 GCA_003992365.1 Aureobasidium sp. P6
AGGTCAGATGGTCGGACCTCTGTGGGACGTCTTTTGTTTTGGCATTGGACGCTTTTCGATGTGGATTTTCGTTCGTGTTTTTTTCAGTCTTGGTCATTCTTCCTCGACAAAGGGGTCACGGTCAAGCGCCATGATGGAAAACTTCTAGCTCCCTCCGACACCACCGTTGTTGCTACCCGAACTGGTCATACGTCTGCCTCTTGAAGGCCTCGGGTTGCCCGTACTCAGCAAAGGTACAGAAAGCTGGTGCTGGTGGCCGAGACGACTAGGTGTTCTGGCATGACTGTGAGGTGCGCCGGCGGTCTTGGGCGTCAGACCTTCGCTCTTGTCGTTGCCCATGCCGCTTCGAGAACCAGGGCGCGAGGTTCGGCCTTCGGCAGTAACGAGACTGAGGCGCGCGCCAGAGGTGCCGCGAGAGTGACTCGTGCGAGGCAGACGAGACTTTGAAACGAGATTGTTGATGTTGCCGCCGCCACCGCCACCGCCGCGGTCGAGTGGGACGAGCCCGGGAACTGGAGGCATGGCGCTTGGAGAAGCCAGGAAGCCGGATGCACTCCAGCCTGCCGATGATCCGCCAGATCCACCATCACGACTCGTGGGCCTGTAGGGTGATGCCATACCAGTCGCGCCGCGGGAGAAAGGTCGCTGCAAGTCCCCAGAAGGATCAAAGTAGCTACCGATGCGACCCGGCATGCGGTCTGTGGTGGGTGTGGGAGGAAGAGAGGTACCTGTTGGTACCATGGTAGAAGAGCTCGAACGACGAATAGGTCGTCTGCTGTTCACTTCACCGACGCGAGCGTTGTGGACCGCACGAGAAACGTGCAGTTCCGACGACTTGATGAGATCTGACGCCATCTCGCGTACCAGAATGGCTGGATCGTACTTGGCGGTCTCGGCAATGACCGGGTGTAGACCGAAAGTGTGGATAAGAGCGCCATCCTCGTCGCTAGAGTCGCAGATACTGCGGATGATTCTGAGCAGATTCAGACGGACCAGCGCCTTCTTAGTGCGAAGTTTCTGGGCGGTCCGCAAGAAGAGATCGGGGTGTATGAGAGAGCTGGCAATGGGCGGACTCAGACGCAAAAGCTTTTGCAGAGGCTCAAGGAAGTTTTCGAAGCTGTCAGCCTTGCTGTGGTTGAAACAATTGATGATCGCTTGAGAGAAGCTGTCATCCTTCAGTAGATGCTCCTCAACCTTGGCCGTCTCTTCTTGTAACCTGTTCGTCATTAGTCGGGATTGAGCTAAAAACAGAATTTTGAATAACTTACCAGACAAAAATGGCATCCAGCGCGGTGACCTGCCAATACTGGTCTGCAAGAAGGCTGACGTAGAATTGCAATCCTTTGTTCTGCCATAAAATCTTTCTGCCAACCTTGCCCGAATGAGCCATATCACACAAGATGGGTAATGCAAACTCCTTGAGAGGACGCTCAGTCTTGACGATACGTTGCAGCAAAGGAATCACACCATTCAACGCGGCGTCTTCTTGTCTCGTCTTGCTCAATCTGCAAAGATTGTACATGATATTCAGGACCTGGTTAGAGATTTCTCGGAAGTGCGGCACTTTCATGCTGGCGTTGAGAAGGTCAGTCAACACCTCGATGGCGTTGGAGTTTTGCAGAGCATCAAGTGTAGTTGCCAGCATGGACAAGTTCTTGATGAATTTGAGCATAGTAATCTGGTGTTGTGGTGACATCCGCTTGAGGTCCTTCAGCACACGCTTCAGAACCATCCTGTCGGCGACTGCCTCCTTGACGTGATTTTCGGCTTGCGAGAACAGTACGAAAATGTTGACGATACGTCCTTCGACCAGCTCGGCAAGTTCGCCTTCTTCGTCCAAGACTCGATTGAGTACCAGAGAGAGCGGGTAGAGCACTGCACTGCGCGAAAATATTCGACAAAAATCGTTCTTCGGTGTCGGACCTTGCAATTCGAACACACTCCAAACACCATTGACTCCGATCAGAACCAAGTCTCTCTCGGCTTCATAGTCTTCCTCGAGAAACTCAACCAATACATTCAGACCACCACAGCTGACGAACATTTGCAGGGTGAGTGTACTGGTCTGATACATCTGTCTGACAAAGGCAGCAGCTTCCAGTCTGATATCACTACTGTATCTCTTCTGGGCAAAACGTGTGATGATGGGTATGCCACCAACAAAGCACAGGTTTTCCTGGATCTCGACGTTGTCCATGATGATCAGGTTCACGACTTGCAGCAGGCGTAAGATAGTCGTTGGTCGATTGCATGTTTCCAGGATTTCCAGAATGGGCAGCATGCCATGTGACGACATGACTACAGTCTTTACCTCGGGCGACTCCCACAATACCTGGAACAATTGGTCCACAATATCTTCCAGATAATCCTCGGGTTGTGAAACTTTGAGTGATCCGACAAGCCCTTCGACTAGTGTTACCAGACGAGCAAACTTGTCTCTTGCAATGTTGGTTTCCAGATCCATCTCGTCGAACCCTTCTTCAAGTTGCGCGAATGGATCGTCTTCGTCTTCTTCATCACCGAGCCATGAATGGGTAGAGAGTTTGGAGTTGAGCATGAGAGTGCCAATCTCTGACCCGCTCTCACTTTCAGGCTGGGGTAGCTGTGGTCCGTCCTCTTTACCAAAGATGTCTGAGAAGTCTTCATCTTCTGGGTCTTCTGCGTATTTCTGAATCTCGACCTCAGAGCGTGTTCTACGCATTGCTGCTGCGTCGTGAATTTGAGGAGACGCTCGCCGCATATTCCCCATACGTGAGTTTGGTCGAGGGAGGCTCTTCAGATCCGACGGGTGAAACAACCTTGGAGCGAACGAGTCGTCACTTCGGATGGTAAGCGCTGCAAGCTTTTGACGGAAAACGGAGTCGTTGTCAGGGCCAAGCAAATCCGAATAGTCTTCTGTCGAGTTTTCTCTGTACATGAGAGACGGACGCACCGGAGCGTCAGCAGGTTTGGATTCTGATTTGGATACTTTATGGGTCGGTCGAAGAATTTGTGTCCTTGATTGGTTGTCTTTATCGGCTTTGTCCAGGGCCTTCTGAGCCTGGCGCAATGAGGACTGCTGTGGATTTCTCGTAGGCGCAGTATACTTCATATCATAAGTGTTGGCTCTTGGTGGGAAGAAGGGTCGTACGGTCTCCATGGGGTCACCCCGGACCACTTCCATTGGACTCCTCACTGTGAGGTCGCCTTCGAAGTTGTCATCCCAATTGTCCCCTTCTTCCTCTTCAACGTTGATGTCGAAGGTAGCATATTGTTTTAGCTTATCAGAGGACAGCATTCCGGCGAAATTATCGTGTGGCTTCAATTGCGGCAATTGCAAAGCGGCGTTTCCGATAGAGGTGGCAAAGTCATCATCCCAATTGTCTTTGGCATCACTTTCGGGTGATTGATAAGGCTTCGTGTCGTTTGCGCGGGTGGCAAGGGCCAAGCCACCTTTGATGATAGCCGGTGTTCTCAAATGTGAGCCGACGTCAGGTCGTGGTGGGACGGGGCTCAGTGAGAGCGGTCTAGACGAAGAGCGTCTTGAGGATGTGTTTTGTGGTGACTTTAGTGCTTCATTCCACTGTTGGACACTCTTGACAGCCTCGTCATATTGTGTAGGCTTTGCGACAGGCTGATCCGACCGCCTTCCACTGAGAATCCAGGGGTGTCTCAAAAGCTTTTTAGCCGTCACTCTCAGATTGGGATCCTTCTGGAAGCACTGCATGAGAAAGTCGCGGACAGCCTAGATCATGTTAGCAGATTTTCTCAAGGGTTCGAGATGTGTCAGTACGATACCGGTGAAACACCTTCCGGAATTGGTGGATGGTCATCGTTGACGATGCGGAACAGGGCTGGCATGGGCTGCAGTTTGTGGTACGGTGGTTTCCCATCAAGCAGTTCAATGACAGTACATCCAAGACTCCAGATGTCAGACGCAGTGGTGGCGCCAGACAGTTCGATGACCTCGGGCGCCATCCAATATGGCGTGCCGACCACGCTACTCTCATGCAGACCAGTATCCTTCCTCGTTGCGACACCGAAATCGGCCAGCTTGACAAGGCCTTCCTTGGTAGTAAGGATGTTTGCGCCTTTGATGTCTCTGTGGATGACACCCTGCTCGTGGAGGTATAGAAGACCATTGAGGACTTGAGTCATGTATAACGCGACAAGATTTTCAGGAAACTTGCCAAAGTTTTTGCAGATGGAATGCAACGAGCCGTTTTCGCAATATCTGCATCAGCGTAAGCAGGTGTTCGGGAACAAGACCATGACAAGACGCACTCGAGAATAATGTAGAGTGACTCGGGAGACTTGACAAAGCCATTGTACTTGACAATATTGGGGTGGTTGAGGTTTTTGAGCAGATCGATTTCTATCTGCAGGTTCAAGTCAACACCTGGAACAAGGGGTAAGCATGCCGAACAGTACCATGATAGCGCGAGACGTGCCTTTGGGCAGATCGGCCAGTTTGACTTGCTTGATAGCAACAGTCTCGCCAGTACCCCAGTTCAGAGCGCGGTATACGCTGCCAAAGGCACCTTTGCCGAGGCAGTCACCCAGTTGCTAGGAGCGCTTGTCAGCCGTGTCTCGTGTAGGCGGGCTCTTGTCAGCCGTGTCTCGTGTAGGCGGGCTCTTGTCTTACGTAGTCCTTGAGGCCGCTAACCTCACCAGCAGCTCGTTGTACAGTCCCATCCTTTGGCATCTTCTCCCAGCTTGGTTGTCTGCTCTGGGCGGGCGCCCTCAAAGCGCCCTGGGGTTGGAAACTCGCTCGTCTTTCGAGGGCGGATGTGAAGCGTTCGCTGCCACTGTCTGACTCGACCGACGACCGGGGAGGACCATAGGCCGACTGAGGGCGCTGCTGAGCTATGGCTGGCATGTTGGACGAGGCGTCTGAGATGTCTCGGGTGCCGAGATCAAAGACTGGCGATGGACCGAGGTCGGGCTCACGGCGGGAAGAGCCAGTGTGCAGATGGTCGAGCTGCGCGACGGCGATGGCGGCAACAGTGATTGGGCGCTTCCCTGCCTCATACCAGCCAGGAGATGGAGTGCCGTGGTAGACTGGTCGACTGTCGCTGGAAGTGTTTGGCCGGGTACGGCGTCCCACTCTCGCGTCGACGGTTATGCGTGGGCACGGGGCACGAGAGGACCAGACAGCGGCATCCGGGAGATTGAATCAAGTCACAGGCGATGGCGAGAGGCGTCTTGATCTCACCATCTGACACAGTGCAATTCCGTCGCATGTGCACCCTCGTCCACATTGCCCCGAGTGACTCGGCCAAGCATCCCTCCCTCACGCTGCCGACGTTGAAACGGCGGGGTCTGTACCTGGAGCCTAAATTCTATTCATAACACATGATTGCTACGTTTCAACTCGTTTCAACTGTCATTGCATCATTCCGTCATGGTCCTTGTACTGTTTTCCTTGTCCATGTTTCCATTGTGACCATGTTTCCATTCTTGCGCCGATTCACCCTCTCAGCGGCCAGCCAGCATGTTGAGTACTCCTCCATCCACGGCGATGATTTCTCCGTTGACATAAGTGTTCTTTGCAAGGAAGAGCATAGCCATGCCCATCTCCTCGTCACGGCCACCACGCATCTGGGGCACGTGGCCCTTCTCGGCCACCTTCTCAGGAGGCAGGTCACTCTTCTGTCTGTCATCAGAGCTCTTGGCTGTCATCTCACTGGGGAAGTAGCCTGGGGCGATGCTGTTGACTCTGACGCCCGCCTTCATGAACTCGGCGCTCATCAGCTTGGTCAAATGAACCGTTGCCCCCTTGGCAGTGTTGTAGCTGTGACCATCTCTGGTCAGTATCGTTCTCGTGGCCAAAACAAATCCTGTAACCTACGCAAAGTGGCCTTGAGCATGACGCATGATGCCGCTCATCGACGAAGTCGTGATGACGGATGCGCTGAAGCGCTCTCCAGGACCCTGAGGCTCAACAGCAGCCTGGAGCAGCGGCAAGAAAGCAACAGTCGTAAAGTAGACCGACGTTACATCGGTCGAGTATGTGTCGTTCCACTCTTGGACTGATTCCTGCCACAGCTTGTCCTTGAGCTCCTGAGCGTCAGCCTTGTCGGGCTCAGCCTTGGGTCCGGGAACTCCTGCGTTGGCGACTATCACAACACGTCAGTCATGGCCAGAACCAAGTTTCTCGAGGGTCCTACCAAGAAGGTGAATGCACTTCTCCTTCTTCTGGATCTCCTTGACCACCTTCTCAAGGTCGTCCTTGTTGGTAACGTCGATGTCTCCGATGCTAGTCTGGTCAACAACGATTCTTTCTCCGGTCTTGAACAGCGTCAACTCACGGGACAATCTCTCCGTGGTCGGGTTCATGCTCTCTGCTTGCAGTCTCGAGTTTCTCCATGTCTAGACTCAAGTCAGATCTGCTCTAGTCATCAAACGCGAGAATCTTACTTCTGCCGACGATGTAAACCTTTGCACCTATCGATCGTCCAAGTCAGTCGAGCATCAGTAACATCTGATCAGAGCGCCATACCGTTGGCGGCAAGGGCTTGGGTAGTCATCAAGCCAATTCCAGAACCGCCTCCTGTGACAACGGCAACCTGGCCCTTCATGTCGAAGAGCTTGTGGGCGTGAAAGTGGTGAGTCTCGGCCATCCTGTCTGTTTGTGATTACTCGGTATGGTGATGAAAGAGGAATGGAGCTGTTTGATGTGGCAACAGCGGATCTCGGTCTTGAAAACTAATTGAACAGGTCTGCGATATGTTTCGAAGGTTGAGGAAGCTGTCAATTGATTGAAAAACAATGAGAGTTGCATGCTGATGATCGCCGGTGACGTATTAAGCATCTCGGCTGCACCTGCCTCCCAAACAGAGATCATGTGCTGTGGTCCCACTGATCCCACTGACCATCCCGATACATTTATCTGATTGCTAAGGTAGAGATATCTGACCAGCAAATTGTCATGAAGAAGAGGAAAAATACGTCTCTGGTGCTAAAAAGAAATTCGAGTCTGCCGAGAGAAGCATCCATACTTTCGACGTCGCTTTTGTCAACAAGGACCTGCCCCTGGCTCAGAAAGAGCCGCTGCTTCTCCGGCACTTTATCCAATTCTCGTTCTGACACCCTCCTCGTGCCCTAAAGACCACTTTGGGGCCTAAGTCAAGGGGGCGTTACTCTTGCGAGAGTGAAATTCTGCCCGCGGCTTGTATCTGTTAGCCATTGGCGTCTTGGTCGTGGCCATAACTGGCTGTCTTTCTGATGTGTTTCCTGCGTGCCCTGCTCTTGGGTCTTTCAATCAATCTTCCAATGGCTCGTCAGACTACTGTCGTCGTGACCTTTGCCGAGATACAATTCCACCGCGTACAATGCCATGGTGCCGGCCAGATTGGCCCACCTCCAGACATTGCTGCCAGCATCTCCACCCTGGCTGGTCCACCATTCTCCAGGATGATCGGCAGAGGCAGAAGCAAAATGCTGCATCAAGAGGCTAGTGTAGACAGCGATTAGAATGCTCGGGCTGAAGTAGCCGAGGAAGCCAAGGACTTGACCGACACCGTCACTATCTTCCAGGGATGGTTCTTGCGACAAGGCACGAGCTCCTGATTCGCGCACAGCGGGAATGATACGGGCAGAGGCGTACATGACGAAAAGGCGATAGGCTAGCGAAATGATGACGGACGGAGTGATGGTCATGATGGCAGCGAACAGGAAACCGAAAGAGGTGTGAATGGTAGATGGAAGGGTGGAGAGCGCATGCATTAGCGTCGAGTATGATGCCATGATGATCGGAGGTAACGGGGGGAAGTCGGGTTCGGTATGGACTTGAACAGGCTGTGACGGATTTGAAGGCTGGTAATCGGTGAAGATCTGGTAGATGCAGAGGGTGATGTATGCGAACTAGGCAGGGTCAGTCAGCTTTGTCCGAAGAGAACAGGAATGGACTGCAACTTACTAGTAGCGAGCTCTCGACCGGATTGCCCTTTCCACTGCCGATGCCCCAGACACATAGGAAGAAGGCGCATGTGATGGCGACACCGATGAGGATAGCGTCGACATTACCGAGCTCCGGGAAGGTCGTGATTCTCCAAAGAAAGTATACAGAGCTGGAGATGATGGAAGCAGATGTGATCAGCAGTCCGATCTGCACAACAAGAATCAGCTCCGTCTCAGTAGAGTGCCTAGGCAACTTCGGCCGACTTACCATCCAGCCATCACCTCCTTCGCGGTTTACCAGATATCTCGTGATCTGACCGGCAGCTTGGATGACGAGGAGACTGCAGAAGCCCTCGCTCATTTGGAAGACAGGAGTCGACCAGCGCAACAGCTTGTCCCAACCGCCGATGGTGACGGACTGCACCAGACCATCGCTGCCAAACACCCATGCGTAGAATGTATCGTGCTTTGCTCTTGTTCCGCTGAAGGTCTTCTCGACCCATCCGGTAGCATCAGAGTCGATGGAGAATTTGTTGAGACTCCAGATCATCAGGGTGGGAATGACGATCCACTGCGAGGCGGCGATGGTGTTGACGAGGGCATGGCCGAGTCTGGAGCGATCAGGGGTCGCGAGTCGGAGGCCCGAGTAGACAAAGTAGAAGGCGCTCAGCGAGAGCGAAAAGGCGAGGCCACAGGTTCGGCCGCCGACATCAAAGGCCAGCGGGATGGTGAAGACGACGCTGGACAGAAACAGGAGCGCCGACAGGATACGCGCAATGTACCACATGAGGGCGTCCAGGCCACACGCTCGACCGGCGTGTATGGGATCCAAAGAAGTCGGGAGGACTCGACGAGATTGCACTCGCGCAGCGCATCCACAGGGAAGCGGCTTCAACTCTTTCTGCCGTGCGTCCGCTCTGACCGCCCTTTTGAGTTCGGAACGCCTGGCCGGTCTGCTCTCGAAGAAGTTTGTCTGGCTGACAGCACTTCTGCAAGGCCGTATCGACGGAAATACAGTCCTGCCACTCTTGTTTGACGTCGACAAAAGGCCGGCCGTCTTGTTTGAGCTCGAGCGGACTTTGTCCTCTTTCTGTCGCGTGCTGATGGCCTAGACTGCGTTCCCTTCCCCACCCAGTGACCCTGATCGAATCGATGTAATTATCTCGCTGTCAATGCCTCTGAAACTCTCAGAAGTCTGTGGTTCACAAGTCGTCGGACTGTTTGTCGCTCGCATTGAAAAATGCTAATGCTTGCCGAAAAGATGCATCGAGTGAACAACAACAACAACGCGGTTGCAGGAAGGCGCCACACGCTGCAGCTGGTCGCTGTTGCCAACTTTCACATCCCGCGCTACATGCTCGATGATACAATCATTATCGACACGCGCTACCACAAATCCGGTTTCTTCTTCACTTGCATCATCTGCCCTTGTCATCGGACAGCCAGCTCTGTGCTTGCACGACTCTGACATGAGGTCTGCTAAGCTGTCTTTATGGAATCTCATCGACCCCACGCACGTCTTCAGACTTTGAGACGTTGATCTTATCTCTAGTCTTCCTGCTGTGTGGATACACTCCCTTTCGCAAGCGATTGATTCCTCCCAGAGGTCTATGCGCTGCTAGACCTCTCCATGCATCCAACGACATCCGTTCCTCCCAGAAAAGTCGACGTTCGTGGCTAAAGCTGTTCTGCGCTGGAAACGTGACCGTCCCTAGAGACTGATACCTAGAGGAGGCGTGGATTCGGATTAGCATGGTCCTGGCAAAGAGCGAGTGAACCTGCCCAGCACAACAATCTCAAAGACACACAACTCAATACTTACGGTGCAGTAGCTTCGTCCCATACAACACTTCCATCCTCGGTTGGATGATGAGCTGGATCAGTGCCTAGCTGGATCTATACGCCGTAAGCATCGCACTGTCTGTAGTCGGAGATAGCCCTACTTTGAACTCGTATTTCGCTTCCTTTCCGCCAAAATAATCAAAAAGCCAGTCCGACAACACGCATGATGCATCGTTGCTTGTGACTTTGGCGTTGGCCGTCTCTTGGGACTCAAGAATGGGAAACAGGGCCATATGGCCATAGTAGTCTCCAAATCGAAATGCCGATTGTGAAAACATAGAATGCGAAATGATGTTTGTGTTGGGAAGATAGTATGGCGCATGCTGCTTGACCAGATCCTTTCTCATTTTCAATTGTATTCCCAGTCCCACTGGGTCGTCAAAGTATTCCTCGCGCAGGCTCATTATATCAAGAGTAGTGTCGACATCTGTCAATTCGATGGATGGCGCATTGTTCCAGAAGAAATCTTGAGTGTTGACAGACTCATCAACTCCTTCGAGCCGAGGGCCCGAGACGCCAAAGACCTTCAGACCAAGACCGCGAGGACCGGGTTCCTGGTCGCGTTGAAGCAGATACGGTTCATTTGCGTATCTCGCCGCAATGTCATACACTTTGCCTGGCTCCGCGAAAATGCCTTGACGAAGATGCTCTGGCAGATCCGGGTGAACGTGAAGCTTTCCTTTGACAATCCCCTGAGTCTTTACATGGGTTGCGCGGAACGCGTGGCGGTGGAGGTCGAAATTATGTTTCTGCATTCGTTCCATGACCTCTTTGATACGTTCTATCTTCTCCTGCTCATCTGACTTGATGACTTCCACACCCGGCGCATCCCATCGGAGGTAAGCATCAGTAGGAGGAGCGCTGGAGAGGCTGCTCTTGACGCCCGCCCAAGCGGAGTTCGCGGTCTCTTTCAGTGCTTCTGCCATGGTCGCATTCAGGTTGACTTGGCTGGTGAATGCAGAAAGACTTTGTTCAGCTAACAATCGAATCTCGTCCGCTATCACGAAACGCTGCTTGTGATACGTCATAGAAACGGTACATCAAGCTGATGACCAAACGTGACCAGCAAAGTTCAAGAATGCTGACCACGATCTGGACTCTACTTCTCTTTAGCGACCAGCTAGCACGAAGTCCTAATGGTATATATGACCGGATTACAACTTCTTGTGTGTCAGTTGGATGCAGTGTGGGACCATGTCGGTCGATTCGACAGAGCCGTCTTCCGACAGACTGGGTCACCGTGAAACTCTTACGGCCGAATACCGTTAGCTTCGCCAAAATCCAGATTCCAGAACATCTTTGCCTGTGCCTCCATCTTTATACCAGCTCTCTGCTGTTCAGAATGGGCATGTGCGTTGCAGCAAGCGACTTTGTCATGAATGCAGATTGCGAGAAGAGTGCAGATAGGAATCTCTGCAAATAAATTACCACACCTCGGAGAATTCAAACGATATCCGAACATCGGACGACCTACTAGCAAATTTGGGACACTAAAACCCAGAAACGCGTTTTGCTAGCCAGCGTTTCTGCACAAAAGCGACGACTTGCTCACAACATTCGGATAGCTCTAGGGTAGCAAATTCGGGTTTTCTGGACCATAAGCGAGCAGAGAATGTAAGCTAGACATGCTTGTAGTGGACCCATCACGTTTCTTCTCTATTATTCTCCTTCGTTCCACACAATTGTGATGCTTGCGTACCTGAATTCTCGTAATACCCTTCGCCAGTGGCCCGGGGGAGTGGTAACTTTGATAATGGATCTCCACATCGACGAGGTTCTTAGAGGCGTCTGCAAGGGTGACGCACCTGGCAACTGCAACTCTGAGAGTTTTCCCAGTCTTTCCCGATATCCTCCTGGATCCCATCACGTTCGTTCCTCATCGCCCAGCCGTAGCGAGCTCTTCTTTGATTGATCACCTTTCTTGAGTCTTCCTGCGGTCCAGACAGAAAGACGTCGGCCAACAGCCCTGTCTACGTGAGAAGCCGTGCGGTTGCCCAGGAGGAGTTGGATGTCATGATAACCCGTCAAGCTCATCCGAGTGCTTGGACATCATCAAGACTACTCAGGTGCTTTCACCGACCGTGATCTCTGACGAAATCACACGAGCTTGCGAGCATAGCCCTCGCCAACCCCAAACTCAAGCCTTTGCATACGACTAGTCTTTCCGGACCAAAAGCACGCAATGCGAACACCAGTGCCCATGGACGATTATGCCCAGTCTACTGGAGGAAGAGGTGGTCTTCCAGGATCTGGAATGTATCTGGCACCCTTGTCGCCCGCTCGAATCTGTCCAAGGTCGGCTCTTTGACCCCAGACAGCATATCTCAACGCAACAATCAGCTTCTGATCATGACAGCTGTCCGACGTACTCACAGCTGAATATAAAGCTTCAAGCTTGTATTTGCCATCTCTCTTTCACATCCGGTGATCAATTCCTCGAACTCCTCTGCTGTCATCCCACTCTTGCGACAATGCCATGTACCGAGCGACCTCAGCGTATTCAAGGCTATCGGTTTCATGTCTCGGCCAATTTCTCTTAGGCGAGAATCTGAAACATCATATCAGTATGTATGTGCCACTTGAGGAGACAGCGATGGAGCAAGCAGGTTACTACCTACAGCAAAGATCACATACCTTGATGCCACTCGCCGACAGGGAGATGCCTGGGCTCTTCGATAACGTTGACAAATCCGGCGTTGATCATGTGCCGTCTCAACTGTGTCCCGGCCCTTGGCTCTTTCCCCTGCTCTTCTAAAGCGAGGCTGTAGATGCTCCACCATCTTGACAAGTACTCTAAAGGCCTTCCACTGTCAGATTGGATGTTGAACTGGGCCTCAATCATCTGGAGCCAGCCTCCGCGTCGGAGCCGGTGGTGTAGGTCTTGGATATAGGATGCCCATCTATCTTTGTTGATGCCATCTGCTAGGAAGCGCGAGTTGACAAGGTCATATTTGTCCCTCGCAAGCTCATCTTGATCACGACGAAAGGCTTCGTTGAGGTTCCATCTTTTCTTGACAACTCCGGGCGACGCTCCTTGAGTGTGATACAGATCGACAGCGACAACCTTGCAGATCAAGTCAGTTGCTGTGGACTGGTAATGTGGTGGTTGATTTTCAACAAATGGTTCACGGGTAAAGCTTACCTGGCATGCGAAGTCATCGTTGCTTGAGCCAGAGGATCTTGAGCCGAGTTCTGACCTTTCCATGACTTCCTCTGCCCACTCAATACCGCTCCCGCTTCCACAGTCGAGTACGAATTCTGGTGTCAAGTCATTGGGCAGGAAGAGACGTCGCTCAAACAATCGGGAGACAATATCGTAAAAATCTGCTTGTCTGTTGAATTCTTCCTTTGGCAAAAGTCAGCTTCTTTGTTTGCCAGTCTGCGTCTGATTCCAGTCGCTGCTCGGCCCAGTATTGGCAGACATCGATTCTCTGCAAGTAACCACTTTGCCTTTTAAGCAAAGCCTAAGCTTGAGACACGACTACGATCACTATGCAAGAGTGAAGGTACTGAAACGGTGCGAAATATGCCAAAGCAGTTGCATATACTTGGCAAAGTACTCACCTCATCGATTGGTACACAGTATATGCCGTGCTGCACCGAGAAGACTAGGAAATCCCTACCGAACTCATGCAATGAAGCATCGCTCCGAGGCTGAGGCTGCAGGCTGGCAGCCATGCTGACAAGATTTTGAATAATCTGAAGCGTTTCTCGAAGGAGATTCTATGCGCGATGTCAAGTATGCCAAAATTCGTGTTGAAGCAAAAAGAACAAAAGAATAAAGCGTAAGGTTTGTGATAGTGATGGAGAGTGGGCCGGCCTAATTTACACAAGGTTGGCAACGTAGTGACATACATTCAACAGGTCTCTGTCAATTTCCCTGTCAAATGCGGACGATGAGGCTCAGTCTGTCATGGCGCAGCATGAAGCCTGTCTTCCCAATGGATTCTAAGATGAGCCGAGGGAACGTTATACATTGACATGGCTGTTCACGTCTTCCGCATGAGATCCACTCGCTGACACTGCGACCGAGTCTTGTTGGCTAGGTGTGGACAGCAGACACGGTTTCTCGCAAGGCAGGTCTTGATGCAACACTGAAGATCAGGCTCAATTTGGCCTGGCCGACAACCAATGCGATCTCGGTGGATCACCAGCTCGACTAGGATGGCCTTTCGTGGCATCAAGGTTGTCTGCATTCGTTCTGCTGATCTCTATGCAATGCACACGCAGGTCTAGGAAAAGGCTTGATGCAAGCATGCACCCACGGTTGTAACAACCCTCCAGACCTCGCAAGCAAATTTCGGGGTGCGCTGCGGTGTGTCAACCCCACTTCATGGAGCAGTGCCATTCTTGAGCTTGCCATGTGTGCTGCTGCAGGCGTCATGTGGCTGCCACAGACGCACTCGCTTCTACCAAAACATCCCGGAGCACTGAAGCAGCACTGCAGCCGAAGGATTATTGTGCTACCCGAGCACACGGATCTCCAATGAAAACCATATCGCAGTTTTCCTCCATGCTCCTTTTAGTCTCCAAGGCCAGCCAGACCTTGCAGCAGCAACAGCAGCACCATTGTTTGATGAAGTGTCAGCTGTCAAAAGCATGCTTCTAGGGTCACTGGATGGCGCAAGCAGGGACCTCCGGCTACTGACTGCTCGGACAGATTTTCAACGAACTTGGATCCGTCCCTTCACCGACTCCATGGTCACGGTGCTAACGTCGAGCTTCTGCCGTCTCCTTGACATAGAACATCGGGAGATCTTCCAAAAACTCCATAATGCATCATCGCACACTGCGCAAAGCAGAAAATTGAGTTCACTCACTTCTCGTGCTCGTGTATGCTTAGTCGAGCATGATTGTTTTGAAGACACTGATAATTTCAACTGGTCAGTGCGCTGAAAGGCGGATGACCAAGCATCTGTGATCAGTAAACCCGAATCCTGATACTCATCCCATACTCGAGCACCAACTCGTCAGGACTGACTTGTGGCCTAGAGATCGTCATACTTGAACAGATGCTACCAGCATCCAAAATAAGGTTGTCCAGTCATCGAAAGACACGTGGAGATGTCAAGGTGAGGTACTTCTAATCCCGGCACACGCCAACAGGCCGTTTCCATCACAAGCTGGTCCCACTTGGTACATCCATTCAGCATCCTTCAGGATCTTTCTTACTCGTACATTCGGCAGCCTTTGGAGTTTGTTCAACCACAGCCGTCGTCGTCCCATCTCAGAGTGCGATGGACGGAACACTGTGACGACAGGCTTGGAGGATATACCTATGCAATCTTGCAACCGTCGGATACAATGAACGACATTCTCAATTCGGCTTCATCCCTTGTCGCTGGACGGCAGCCGAAAACTCGCAATGACGTACCCTCCCAGGTCTTGGTATAACCATTTATTTCCACAATGATATGTATCATCATCATGCACTCTGTCGAGACATTGCTGTTCACAGGTCCTATCCACCACATCGCACACCATGTGAGCACAATTTGCCCAATCCCTTCGGCTCTTGACTTTCGGCTTCTACAAGCTTACGCCTGACAAAAGTCTAAACACACTCACGGCCACACCGCAATTCTTGATTGACAGCCTAACAATCCTGAGCATCAGCTTCTAAACATATGCTCCGACTACTCACGAGATGTGCGGCTGGCATGCCCGGCGTTGCGAATTTGGGAACATTGCCCCATCCCTATCTCCGCCGCGCAAAAGTCGTGTCATGCCGATAGATTAACTGACACCCAAGATTGGCTAGAAGGGTTGGCAGAATTTTACGGCACACGCACACCTCGCCGATACTCCCACATTCGATTAGTGCTTGTCGGGCAATGCTTGCAAACACACGACTGTGATAGATGCGCCAAAGTGATCGACAGATGCGTTGAAGTCTGCTCACAGTCTCAATACTTCTATCTTGCTACCGACTCACTCTTGATCCCAAGATCTGCATGTCTACCAATGTATTCTTGCCAAGGTGAAGAGGTCCAACCAGATCACTTGTGGTACAGCCGCTCAACTCTGTGTTGATTTGCAGATTTGTGTCTGACATCGTTCTGTTGAACCTCGTTCCTTGTGGCAGTCGATGGCTGGGTAACACTGAAGTCCTAACATCTCTACAGAACAGAGTCATCGTTCTTCACCATATCTTCCCAGACCACAGATCAAGAGCAACGGACTCTCTCGGCCCAAAGACACTATTAGCAGCATCCATAGAGCGTGTCAATCTTGCAGGCAATATCACGAGCCTTTGATACAAAATTATCTGGAACCGATTCGCCAACCAAAAGTACGCACGAACTGTCCAACAACACGATCTTGAATCCTGCTTGTCGAAGGAGCAGATTAGCACACCAGCGTCATGCGCTCAAGAGATGGAGACACGGGATAGAGGGCGTCGACAGAACTCTTGCCTGCAGGCTTTTGAGCCCTTCAGCGATTTCAAACTAGTCGATACAAGCGTCATGCTGTCATTTGCCGTCAAATGCCGCTACATGCTTGTGGTCTCAACAGCTAGCCCACCATCAGAAGCATATGTGGTTGAGATAGAGATCTTGAAGATAGTCGGCTCTTCGGACCGGGTCCCCTATGATTATTGGCTAGTAAATTCGGCTTGCCGCAAAAAGGTAAAACCAATGCAAGACTGTGCCTTGAAAAAAAGGTGTCAACATGCAGCTATAATACAGGTGTTATGCAGCGACATCAATCAAGAAATCTGCAAGCATTCTATGACACTTGGAGCTAACGTCAATGGTCAATTAAGGATGGTAGGTAGGGCTGCCCATCTAACCGTAATTACTAGTAAACTTAAGGTAATGTCTACCAGTTAGAGTCAACCTAATACTGACGGTCGCCCAAACGATACTACCCGCCATATACTAAATTCTTAGCTTCTTAGCTATTAAGCTCGAGCCACTAATTACCTTATTGCTTCTTATGCTTCTATAATCTATGTAGGTAGCTGCTTAGAAACACTTTTACACCTTACCTTACCTTACCTACTTGTTATTCTTACTAGCATACTAACTATATAGATTTAGTAGTAGATTCGGTACGGATTCGCATATACTATATAAAAGTAAGGAATAAAGCATAGGCTATTAGAATGTTTAACTTGTTATTATTGTCGTTGCTACTAGCGCGCATTGCTATTTCTTTAATTAATTTAATTCTTTTCTTTCTACTACCTCTTCTATTACTACGCGCGCTATAATGTCTTCTTCTAGCAATTCTAACATGTCTCCTACTAAATTTGTTAACCCCTTTAATCTTAACTTTAACGACCTTCTAAACTACGGCAGTTATTAACCTTCTCTTAACACTTAGTTAGATGCCACTATAACTAAGGCCGCTATAACTAAACCTACCAAGTTCGCTAAATTTACCGAATCCGCTACTATCGAATCCGCTACTACCGAATCCGCTAAACCTACCGAATCCGCTAAACTTACTAAATCTATTAAGGTAGGCGACGCTAAGATAGTTAATTATAACGAGGAAGAGGAGGATAACACTATTGCTAAGGACGCTATTACTAAGGACGCTATTACTAAGGACGCTATCGCTAAGGCTCCTTAGGACCTTAGTCCTATAGTCCGCACTAAGCTTAATCCTAACACTTAGGTTAGCCGCATAAGGTATAGATTTAGAATAATTTAGAGTAGATTTACTATGCTAACTATCTACCTCCCTTATAGCACTTCTAATACTAACGACCTTCCTACCGCTATTTATAGACAGCTTAAGAGCCTTAAGTAGTCTTAGGCTAAGTTTAGAGATCGCGAGACTTAATTCTAGTACATCTCTAAGTCTAAATTTAACTAATGCCTCTAGAGTATCGTTAACGACTAATCCGCTTATAACATTAAGGCTTAGAAGGCTAAGCTTAACCGTTACATCTAGCTATTCCTTATATATATAACTAACTATAGTACCCTTACCTCTACCTTCTACACCTACTACGAGAATAACGGCTACGAGTGCTATATCTAGAGTACTAAGTCTAGTAAGAAGGGCTAGAAGATATATAGTTGCTACTATCGCTTAAATAATAATAAGTGTAACTAGCTCGAGAACTCTAAGTATGCCCCTACTTTAGTTTTTACTACTTCTACTACCCTTACTCTACCTACTACCCCTAGTAATAATAATGATAAGTACTAGATTTCTAAGCGTTTTAAGGTTAACTACATTATTATAAATAACGAGCTATCTAGCACTCTACTTAACTAGGCTAAGAAGCTTATATAGTAGCTCTAGTAGACTAAGGTCTAGTAGTAGAAAGAGATAGAGTAGAAGGAGGCTACTATATAGGAGCTCTACGATAAGTGCTATAAGTACCTCGACTCCCTTAACGCCTATATTACTAATAGCACTCTTAACACTATAGCTACTTCCTTCGCCGAATTTAAGCGCAAGTTTAAGGAATTCTCTACTAACTAGGTTAAGTACTAGGCTAACATTAGCCTCTTTGCTACTAACTTTAATGCGGACCTTTCTTATAAGTCTAACTTCCTCTAGAAGCGCTTTAACTACTTTAATAGTGCTATTACTTCTATCTACGAGGCTACTAAGTAGGCTACCTACTACGCTACTTCTACTAGAGGTAATGCTCTTATTATTAGCAATTAGGTTACTAACCTTAAGGCTTAGCTTAAGCAGACTAAGACTAAGCTTTAGTAGACTAAGACTAAGCTTAAGTAGACTAAGGCTTAGATAGCTAACATATAGAACACTCTACTTTAGCTTATCTTCTATATCGACCTTAATAGTCTACCTATTTACTAATCTAGTTTATTAGTTTAATAGATTAGTTTAATAGATTAGTTTAATAGATTAGCACGATAATTAGTCTAATAAAATTAGTCTAGCATGCATTAACTTTAGAAATACCCCTAGGTTTAGTCTAGCGTTTAATAACTTTTAAGATACCCCTAGGTTTAGCATAGAATTTATAGTAATGTAGTATCTTAATTAAGGCTTTAAGCTGCTTAAATTGTGTGCTAATCGTGTTTATTATAACTATAAAAGAGTACTCCTATATATAAAGGAAATTGTTAATTTAATCTAGTAGATCTACCGTTCTATAGACTCCCTAGAAACTCCCTAACTTTTCTAATTCGGAGTAGATTTAAGGAGATTCGCTAAGAGGTGTTAGTCTATAGGAAGACTAATAGTTATCTACCTACTAGATTTACTAATTTAGAGCTAATTCGGAGGGATTTAAGCTACGCTCCTACATACCGCTAATATAACTTTAAGTCTACTTTATAGAAGAAGTACTAATAACTAGAGCTAGTTTCTTACGCTTTAAGGCTAGCTTTTAAAGCTAGTCTTATAGCACCTCTTGCTTCTTTAGCTCTAGTTCCTCTACTATAGGACTTATTGCTACTATAGATAACTAGATAATAGTTAAGGCAAAAGAACTACCTAGAATTAGCATCTCTATAGATAGCGGTAAGGAAGGTACTACTATAGAAGGACGTATAGAATAATAACCTTTATCTATAACCTCCTAGTATTTAGGAATCTTAGTCGGATTATAAGGTTTCTCTTTCTAAAGCTTAATCCTTTCCTACTTAATTAGAACTAGAGTTACCTATTAACGCTTACGTATATAGCTTATTATAATGTTAGGAAAGATTAATTCCTCGAATAGCTCGTTCTTTTATTAGTTCTATTACTACTATTACTACTATTCTTACTTCTACTTCTTAGGAGGATCGACCTTAAAGGAAATGTAGATATTAACATAGTATTAACTATTACTTTTCTACTTCTAGTCTGTAGTTATTAACATAATAGTGTCGTACTTGCTAGGCTAAGTAATTCGCTTAGGCTTATTATCGCTAGCAAACTCTATAAAGAACGGCTTAAGGTATAATAGTAGCGTTTTGTTAGCCTCTATAATGTCGTCGTCCTCTAAGGTAGCTATTAGGTAGTTAATTAGAAAGTTACGGCGCGCCTTATTAAATTCTAGACTAGCAGTTTTAGGCACTAAATCATTAAATTTAGTGTTTAGGACTCTAAGGTGCTAGGTTAAAATCTTCTTTAGTACATTAGTTAACTACACTATAATATACTAATTATCTTTCTAGAAGGCCTTTTAGAAAGTAGACATAGTAAATATATAGGCCTTTAGGGTAGCCTTCTTTCTAGAAGATTTTTAAACACTTAGTTGCTACTAAACGCTATATTAGTAACGAAGAGATACTAGAGTAGAGCCTATATAGAGGAATATATTAGCTACTTAGTGCTAGCGGCTTATAGAGAGACGCTTATTATTTACATTACTAGGGCCTAAGAATGTAAACAATATATAAGCCTTACGCTAAACCTTAGAAGGTTACTATCTAAAGGCATATTAGCCTTACTACTAATGCTATTATATAGGCTAAGAAAAGAAGGAAAAAGAAGAAGTAGTAGTAGTAGTAGTAGTAGATTAAGAGTAGGTCCTTAGACTCTTAGGAACTAGCTTAAAGTAAGTAAAGTAACAAATATATTAGTATATCCTTAAGTGTAGAAAGCTACTAACTAGATAAGTATCTAGCTAATCGAAAAGGTTAATATAAGAAATAGACTAAGGAATAGATATAGTAGATAATATAAAGTAAGGTAAATAACAAAAAAAGGAAAAGAAAGAAAGACAGATTTTTATAGAAAGGGGCTAATGTAAGGAATCTAGCTAAATCTATACTAAATCTATATATCTAAGTCTCTAGTTAGAAACTTAAAAGCTTAAGATTTATTAGGAGATATTAACGTCTTATAGAAAGTTTAAAAAATGAAAGAAAGATGTCTAATATGGCGAATCTAGCTAAATCTATATCGAATCTAGGTCTTTCTAATTTTTCTAAATTCTAAAGTTATCCTCTAGTATATAATTAGCCTATGTCTAAGGACTAATAATGCTTATGCTTACTACTACCTCGTTATTTACATCGTCTATAACGACTCCTACTAACTAATTTTAAGCACCTATTAGTTTATTAGATTTATATAAAGGTAGATAACTTTAGTTTAGCTTATACTATAGCATAGCACCTCGTAAAGACTAATATGCTATAAAGTGGACCCTCTTACTAGCTATTATATTAAAGGCTTCGCTATCTATGCATCTAAATTTAGTAAGAAAGCCTAAGTAATAGGCCTTAAAGTGCTAATAGCACTACTTAAGCATATAAGTAGGTAGATACTTATCGATGTTAAAACCTTTAAGATTATAGATAAATAGCTAAAGTAACTTAGGGTTAACATTAATACCTTACTTAATCCTACCGTGCTAGAAAGGATAATTATATAATAGGAAGGGGGAGCCTAGAACAATGTATTAACGGTTACGCTACTTTCGAATATTATACTTATTCTAATAGACTATAAACTTAGCTATAATTACTCTTTATCCTCTACCTCTTTAGAGTTATTAATCGTAAGATCGTTATATAGTACATATATTTAGGCTTTACCCACTATCGATGCATCTAATTCCATTACATGAATAACACCAAACCCAATATTCATACATCACTAATCATGCATGTTGTCGTCGTAATCATCTTCTTCTTTGTGTCTGCTGCCTCAGACAATCTCATCAGCTCCAGCAGAGTCCTGATCGGGATTGGCCTCCTCGTAGTTGAAGTATTTGCAGAAGCGGTAGTATCCAGCAGCAAGCAGGCCACCAAGCAACGGACCGACCCAGTAGATCCAATGCACGCTGTTGAAATCTGCAGCAGCAACGCAGGGTCCGAAGGAGCGAGTAGGATTGAGACTGCCACCAGTATAGTAGACACCTAAAACCAAAAAGCATTAGATACGAAAAAAGCAACACCGTAACAGCATTTATCAACTAACCTGCAAGCTCGGCAACAAAGAGTGCCAATCCGATACCGACTGGAGCGATGAAAGTGGTCTTTGACTTTTCGGCCGCGAGCATGAGGACGGTAAAGACGAGGAAGGTTGTCAAGAACATTTCGAAAAACACGCCTTGTGCCGCGGACATGCCAGGTGCTAGAGTGGTGCGAGTAGCCGCAATGTCTCCAGGAATCATGCACTCCACCAAAGCAGCAGCGACAATGCCTCCGAGAATCTGAGCCGGGAAGAGAACCAGACCTCTCATCCAAGGTAGTTGGCCTGCGACGACCATGCCCAGCGTAACACTGATTTGCATTAGCGTTCAGAATGCGGCTCGGCCTGATGTGTATTACTTACGCCGGGTTGAAGAGTCCACCACTGATTCTGAACAAGATCCACACTGCAACCAACAGTGACATGCCGTATCCGAGCGAGATGTAGACAACAGTTGATGCACTAAGGCTTCCATTGGGCGCTACATTGCTGGCTTGGTCGAATGACATGAGATGGCAAGCAAATGCGAAGTAGAGGAAGAAAAAGGTGCCGACAAACTCTCCAGTAGCAGCGATGAAATGATTTTTCACAGCAGATCCTTTGGACCTATCGCCAGTCATATGCTGGAAAGGCTTTTCGGTGAAGCGAGACATGTTGCTGGTCTTGAAAGTAGTGTAGAGTCAATCACGAATAATCGAGGGGCCAAATGCTTTGTGACAGAACTAAGGATAGATCAGGAAGATATACAACAAGCAGTGTGGCAAGAGACCTTTCGTCACGACTCGCGATGCCCTATGAAAGAGTCCCGCTGGTACCACAGCAGCATGACGTTGCTGGTGATGATTTAGGAGTCATTGTCGAGACGGACGGGATGAGATTGCGTACAGGCCGCCCCGTTACTGGCGAGGGTCCCGATGACCCCTGTACGCGTGCGTAGCTCCACTGGCACATGAAAAAAGCCCTGTGGTCAAATACGTTTCAGCGACAATTTCACGACTCGGTTCTGATCGTTGTCGGCAGGGCTATTGCTCGTGATGTCGTCAGTGGTCGGGGTCAGCGATCATTCTTGCATGAAACAACCCGCATCCAAGGCGCAGAGCTCGGACGACCCGAACAGCCTACCAAGACACGCGTGGTCGCGAGATATCTAATCTTGAGAGACACTTGAGGTATGGAGTCAACAAGAAGATGCTTGCACAGCTCAGTGTCGAAGGTTCATCAAAACACCCGTCTAATAGATCGACCAAGAGACAGCACTTTCACGCTTGATTTTCTTCATCTGCAGCTAGCAGCGTCCGAAGTATCCTTGTCTCGATTGTCGAGAACATCCTTGGACGGAATTCGCTTTGTAACCGCTGGCTCTTCGCGAGGGGCCCAATGACATGATTTTCTTGCGTGAGCATGCCGTCAGAGCGACAACTGCGAGAAATCAGAAGCATCCATAGTGACACCGTCCCGATACAAAGATAGATCAATAACAAAGGCGTGTTATTATCGACGAGAGGGCGGTCGAGTTTCCGATGAACGTGTTCTGCAGGTTGGATGTGAGGCTGGGCGATGATGACGTTGAGTCCCGCATTTTTTTTTTTGTGCTGACAAGCGAAATCCTTAATACCCTGAAAAAGGAATTTGCATTCAACCACCAAGTAATTTCGGTCTCATCTGCCAGCGGTTCATGAATTCGATCCGCTGGATGGATGGCACATCAGATTCCGACGATTTGGGACGTGGGTTGTGATCTGAGGGAACTGAGTCCAATACTTGGGATGTTGATATTAACCAAAGTGGAGCTTCTTCTGCCCCTTCTCTGTCTTGGCTACATTAGGAGGTCTTCCTTTCCCTTTACTCTTGGGTTGATCGTTTGGTTTTGTACTTGAGGAACGACTTTGTTCTTGTGTTGCGCTTTCCTCTGCCGCGAGGTCAGCCGCTAGATCCTTGGCAAAGTGCCAATCGTTGTGTTCGTCCTGTTCAGTGACCACTAAAGAGCTATTGCATCGAGGGCACGTATATCGACTTGTGTCATCATGAGACGGTCGACTCTCCTTCTCTCCATAGACTTTGAAGGAAGGATCCGATGCTCCCTGCGCTGACGGAGGAATGTCGAAAGGACTATGCATATCTCCGGCCTCGTCAGCCATGTCGAAGTCTTGCTCTTCTCTTTCCGAGACACCACCCGAGCTTTCTTGTCTGGCACCGAAAAATCGCTGTATGCCGCTCTCTTCAATCCGTCTACGTTTGCTCGGTGGAGGAGTCTCGGGATTTTGTGTTTCTGAAGATCCTCTAAGAGCAGCTGATATTGCTTTTGCTTCGTCTCCTCTCAACAAGAACCCGCCAATGCCTTTGTTGCCAGTCACACCTTCCTCAAAGCCACTCACGCTCAACGAAAGGTTTGCACATGGCCAAGCTCTGCCTTCTGCGACGACTTGCGCGAGTAGCCCTTTTGCAATATCAAATAGAAGCATTTCATCCATAGTCCTTCCCATAGGTATTGGGGCCGACTTGCTCCTGGTTTGAGCACCTTGTCTATGATACAAGTTCAGTGTCTTCGGTCGCCTCTTGTGTTCCAGAACACCCTCTTCGACCAGTCTCGAGAAGATATCAGCAACGAAAATGCGGATCCACCTGATGGCTGTCTCCAAGGTGTTTATCGATGGTCGGAAAGACTTCGCACTGAGCATTGATTTGATCTGGGTCCGAGGGTTAACCTCACTGTGGTCTTCCCCTCGAATGGTATTGTAGAGCCATGTTCCAGTATCATCACCTATCTTCTTCTTGAGCTGCTCAATGGGCACTTCAAGCAAATCTTTGACTGTGTCTGTGCTGAATGCTGCAACAATCTCATCGCCGAGTTTGCCGCCAAGATTTCTGATTTTAGTGAACTTGAAGTCGCTCAAGAAGTGATGTACTGCTCGGTTGCGAATGATGGTCTGTTGGTTTGGTTTCTTGTGTGCAGATCCTAATTTGGCAAGCATTTTGTTCCGTGCAACACCAGCTGAACAAGTATATTTCAATACCTCGAATATCTTGGCCCGAACACCTCGTACAATCTCTGAAGCGACAACCATAGCGACATCATCCCAGTCTGGGTCGTCGTCTTCCGTTTCGGTAGCATCCAGATCGACCAAAGCGTCTGTGTCCCATTCTAAAGCGGTAGTGGGGGGTCTTGGGAGGTGTTCGGTCGGGTCATCGTAGGGTGGAGGACCCTTCAGTTCAGGAAACCTCTCAAGCATGATGGCATGGACATGGGACGACAGATCTAGGAAGACTTCATCGATGCTCGCTTTCTCCACTTTGGATACTGGCGCAGCGGGTAGATGCTCCTTGATCAGGGCCAAGATTCTTCTGCTCTCGAGCCTGTAGGGATCAAGGCTGACCTTGTGTGTTGCCATGTTCTTGAACGAGTCCGCATGGTAAGCCCATTTTTCGTCCCCCTCTTTCCAAGTCGCTACATGTTGCATGATCAAATCGGGGCATTGCTTGACTGCCTCGGTGATGGTGACATGTCGATTCAGCCCGAAAGCTCGAGCTGGATAGTTGATTGCGATCAATCCTTGCCACTGTTGAACGGCAAGCGGCTTATCCGGAGGGATGTCAAGGCGAACCATCTCGCACTGAGCGTAGAAGGCATCCAGGTCGATGTGAGCAATGACGCGTAGTGGACATGATGTTGCTGAGGCCGCTAGCTGAGCTAGATGTCGGTACGTGAATGCGGATTTGCGACGACGTTGTGAGCTCAGAGAGACAGGTGAGGACTCGAGGAAAGTCGGCGAAGACATGTCACTTCAAAGTGGTGGACTTGTTCTTCAATCCATGGGGCTCCCGCGTCACGCGTAAAGTGGCGGAAATGCGAAGAGAGGAAAACAATAGGGTGGATCTCTGGCGGACGGTTGGTCTGTATCTGAGAAGATTAAGCTATGATGTTGTCGGTATGAATGTAGCAGCTGTATGAAATTATCTGAGATGGTCAAGAAAAACGCATATTCTTCTAGTCGAGGGAGACGCGAACCGCGTTGTCCGTCACGATTCGTTGTCTTGGCCCCTACTTGTGGTATTCAGAGGACTTTGTGGATGAGAAGATGCTTGACAAAGCGGACCATGCTGCTACAAATACATGACATGACCTGATATACTGTACTGATGGTCACAAAAGATTGGTGGAAGACTAATGTGCAGAGTGCTGAGAACCTGGGCATCGAATACGTCATCAAAAGTGGTATAAAATCGCTCGAAGAGATGTGTAGCAGTTGCAGTTTTAACACCAATTTCTACGTTGTCACTTTTCTGTTTACATTCTCGTTGAGCTCCAAGACAATTGACCAAACAACCATCGATTAGTCAAGATGGCATTCCGCTCGCCTAGTTTCCTGATGGGGCTGGCCAACCTGTTTGCGATTGGTGGTGCGACCTACCATCTTCGAAGCCATCATGTTTACAACTTGGAAGAGCACGAAGCACGTATGGATGAGCTTGAGGGTACACTGAGAGGCCACATTGGGTTGATTGAAGAATCATTGGAAAGGATTGAGGGCAAGCAGATGACAAAAGGCCAGAAGACGTGAGTCGAGTTTCGATTGCTCCGAGGGGATGCTAAAAAGGGACAGGGAAGAGCTGTATTCGAAGCGAGGTCGAGACGAAAAGCAGGACAAGCAGGACAAGCAGGACAAGGGCAGAAAGTAAAGCGGATGGCAATTGGTTATTTGCAGAACGATGGCCAGCGACGAAAGATGCAGTGGCCGATGGCAGCTGCCCCATGATCTTGGCGGGAGGAAGTTCGTAGATTTTGGTCCGTGCCAGGGGAGGAAGGAGCAAGGGTCCCGGATGCCCCTTTGCTGGGCTGCACCTCCCCCATACCTTGTCAAGCACCTCGGACAGCAATTGCACTGCGCTCGTCTACACACGTCGCATCTACCCACACTCGTTCACCGCAACTGCGTGTCGCCAAATCCTCTTTAGTCTTGTCACTGTCAATCCATCATGTCTTCCTACGTACGTGCGCCCTTGTTTCGACGTTGCCGAACTGCACTACTTGTCTGATGGCGCCAACTGACACGCCTACAGATCAGGCGCAAGAAGAATGTGAAGAAGGGAATCCAGTTCTGCATCATGGTCTGCGGCGCATCAGGCACTGGTTAGTCCAACATGGCCTTGATGATGATGTACCAATCCATCCACTGACCCACCGCGCCTCAGGTCGCACCACCTTCGTCAACACCCTCTGCGGCAAGAGCGTCCTATCCGGTGTTGAGCACGACGATCCAGCCAACGCACACATCGAGGGAGGTGTTCAAATAAAGCCTGTCACAGTCGGTACGATATTCTGATGACCGCCCTCGCCACTACCAACATGCTCACTGTCGTTTGCAGAGCTCGAACTCGATGAGGAGGGTACCAGGATTTCCTTGACCGTTGTCGATACTCCTGGCTTCGGCGACCAAGTCGACAATGAATCAAGGTGCTTAGTCTCCGCATCCACTCAGACCATGGCCTCATACTGACCCCGCTACCCAGCTTCGGCGAAATTGTTGGCTACCTCGAGCGCCAGTACGACGACATTCTGGCCGAAGAGTCTCGCATCAAGCGTAATCCCAGGTTCCGCGACAACCGCGTTCACGTCTTGCTCTACTTCATCACACCCACTGGCCACGGGTATGCAATCCTATCTCCCAAGTCAACACACTGATTTGATTCTGACACGGCTCTACATAGTCTCCGCGAACTCGACATTGAACTCATGAAGCGCTTGTCACCCCGCGTCAACGTCATCCCCGTTATCGGAAAAGCCGATTCTCTCACACCTGCCGAGCTCGCCGAAACCAAGAAGCTCGTCATGGAGGACATTGAGCACTACCGCATCCCCGTCTACAACTTCCCCTATGACATTGAGGAGGATGACGAGGACACAGTCGAGGAGAATGCCGAACTGCGTGGACTCATGCCATTCGCTATCGTCGGATCGGAAGACACAATCGAGATCGGAGGTCGTCTTGTCAGAGCTCGCCAATACCCCTGGGGACTCGTCGAGGTGGACAACCCTCGTCACAGCGACTTCCTGGCCATTAGGAGTGCCCTGCTCCACAGCCACTTGGCTGACCTGAAGGAGATTACACACGACTTCCTCTACGAAAACTACCGCACAGAGAAGCTTAGTAAGAGCGTCGAAGGCGGAGCCACTGCGTACGTGAGCCAGTTTATGGCGATTCGGAGCGAAGGAGCTAACGAGACCAACAGCGATCACTCACTGGCCCCCGAGGACCTGGCGTCACAATCTGTGCGCCTTAAGGAGGAACAGCTGCGCCGCGAGGAGGAGAAGCTCAAGGAGATCGAACTCAAGGTGCAGCGCGAAATCAATGAGAAGCGACAGGAGCTGCTGGCAAGAGAGAGCCAGCTGCGCGAGATCGAGGCGCGCATGCACAGAGAGCAGAGCGCCGCTCTCAGCGTCAACGACACCGAGTCGACCGAGGCCGGAGCAGCCTAAAAGGCGTCAACAAAAGCACATCATGTCAAGTGTCAGTCCACGGTAGTGGCGGGAAGAGGGCGCTCTCTGTTTCTTTTTTTGTTGTTTTTGTTTGTCGTCTCTTGGTTGCGCAAAGTATTCCCCCATGGCCAATATCGCTGTATGCAAAAAGACGGCCTTTTCTACCTAGTCTGTAATACTACTCTCTAGTACGTCAAGAAGCACGTCTTGATCAGGACGCAGCACCGCATGTGATTCTTGGCGTCGTCAGCGATGCATGTGGTGTCTGTTGATGCCACATGTCAAGCAACCAACCAACCAAACAAACAAACAACAGAGCAACCATGTCAGAATCCCTCGACAAGACTCCTGAATTGGCCCCGCCATTCGTAAACATCAATGGCATTGCCAACTTCCGCGACATTGGCGGCTACAGCACCTCCGACCACCATTCGATCCGCCGAGGCCTCGTCTACCGCGCCGCCGACCCCAGCAAAGTGCAACCCGATGGCCTCGCCCGACTAAAACAGCTACGAGTGAAAAAGGTCTTTGACCTTCGCAGCATCCCTGAGATCCACAAGCAAGGCCCCGAATGGGCGGGCGTCCAGATCGAAGACGACGTCTTTGTCACCAGGCCCGAGGGTAGCAATGACGCCGTAGCCTCTGATCAGATCGAGAGGATATGGTGTCCCGTGTTTCGCAACACCGACTACGGGCCCGAACAAGTCGCCATCCGCTTCCGGAATTATGCTCAAAAGGGCAGTGAGGTAATTTGATGTTTTGTCTCTCTCTCTTCTTCCAACCGTTTTGAACAGGGACATGGGAATGGGGGAAAGCATGAGACTAATGAAAAGTTGTCAAGGGATTCGTAAAAGCATACAAAGACATCATGGCCAACGGGCCCATGGCCTACAGAACCATCCTCACACACCTCGCACGGCCAGACCCTGAACCCTGCATCATCCATTGCACGGCAGGCAAAGACCGCACCGGCGTCATCTGCGCCATCCTCTACCTCCTCTGCTCGGTGCCCGCCCCCACGGTATCCAAAGAGTACTCGCTCACAGACACAGGCTTGCAACATCTAGTCCCACTCTTCACAGAGCGGTTGCTCAAGAATCCTGCATTGCAAGGAAACGAGCAAGGAGTGAAAAACATGATTTCCGCACAGCCCGAAAAGATGGCCGCGACGATCGAAATGATTAAAGAGGTTTACGGTGGTGCCGAGGGGTACGTGAGGGATGTGGTTGGCTTGAGCGATGAGCAGATTGCCCAGATCAGGACGAATCTGTTGACTGATGATGAAGCCATATTTTCTTGAATTAGGTATATGACATACAAAAACCTCATTTGGGGACGATATATAAAAAAAAAATGGACTCGGATATGTTTCCCGATATATCCTGCAACGAAAAAAAAAAAAAAAAACCATTTCAAATAAGCATCAACTGAGTTGGCCAAGAACTTCGCTTCAGTCTCCTCTCGCCAATTGCCATCATGCCATTCTGCCTCAATATCCCCGCATCTGAGCTGTTATAATGGGTCCTTCTCAATTTACACTTCTCGGAAACCAGGAAAGAATGAGAAACTTGATCACTAGGAGGGAGCAGCGGCCTCATGGCTATAAAACTCTCTGGTATCTTTTTTTTTTCTGTTTTTTTTTTCTTTCTTCCAAATCCCTGCTCCCCCCCTTCTTTCATCCTTCTCTCTCTCTCTCCTGCTTACCTCAATCCCTGATCCTCTGTCGCCTCATTGCTCTCTTGGTCTCCAGATTAAGAAATGAAGGGGGGTTTGTCGATAATCTCTGTCTTCCATCTCTACTTGGCGCTCTGTTTTTTCTTTCTTTCTTTCTTTTTTTGTTCCCTCAGGGTCGCCCAAAATATCGATCTCTGAGCACACTGTGGAACGCCCGTGTCAACAAGTATCTAGCATCGCAAGAGTGACTGGCAAAACAATCATAGACATTGATACTCTTCGAAAGCTGTCATTTAGTGATGCTACTCATGCTTTCTCTGACAAACTGCTGTCTAATAATGCTACTCATGCCTTCGTTAATCATGTCCCAAGTTTCACTTTCCCTTCTGCGCTCCATGTGCTCCCTTCAGAAGGGTTTCAACTCTCAAACGTCATCTCCCGTCGCGATCACGATCTCAATCTCAAGGTGACCACGTCAGACCTCATCCCTGCCAACGAACTCTCTCACTTCTCAGAAGGTTGACCAGCTCCACGGGCAACATCTCCTTTTCACCAAGACCCAGACTACCAAACCTCTCCATGGCTTCAGCAGCATACAGATGCACAGTCCAGCTCCAATACACGTCCATCCCGGTGAAGTTGAACTTGATGTGCTTTGAGCCACGGAATTCGACGGGAAGAGATTTGACAGCGGACTCGATGGGTCGTGTGTACTCCAGGCCTTCAACGGCAGGCGACTTCAAAAGCTTTTCATACGCATCCTTCAGGGGACGAGAAGTCTCCTCACGGAATCGGATGAACTCGCTGAAGGAGAGGAAATTCTCGGTATCGCATCCCTTTGGAACATCGACGCGGTGTTTGCTGCTGTCCTTTTCGAACCTTTGCTTGGCGTCCTCATACATTAGCTCGTCCTCCTCGAAAGCGGCTTCGAGAATCTGGTCCGGCTTTTCAACAGAGTTGCTGCGTTTACCCATCAAAGGGATGAAAGGGTTGCGCAGTTCAAGGCCTCCAAGCTCAATGGGCCAATAGAGGAAAGCGTTGGCGATGTCCTTGGTGCCGAAACGCTCTTTGATAGTGGCCTTAAGGTACGATGTGACATCCTCACAATTAGCCACAGAATCGTCATCGTCCACGAACAGCTTCTTCTGAATGTACTTGAAGGTACTGAAGACCATGTCGAGATGTTCAGTTCCCAAACAGTTGGCAGGATGTCCGAAGTTGTTGCCCAAGAAGCGGCCCATATAGCTGTTCCAAGCCTGAACATAGGAGAAGACAGAGCGGCACTGTGCAAACTGGAGACGCATTTCGGCAATGTGCTGGTCAACGTTGGCCATGTCGACCACCCAGCGCGCCTGAGCGGCGTCCAAGACCAGAAAGCCCCAGCGCATGGGGCCTTTGGGAAGGATAGTGGAAGGCTTCTCACCCTTGTCACTCACATGAACCGAACCGGTCTTTTCCTCATTCAGGGCCAAGCCCATGACCTCGGTGAACTTCTTGATGGTGGTCCAAGCTATTTCACAATCCTCCTTCTGGCCCCAAAACCAGACGTCGTCATGGAAGCGGTAGAGCTGGCAGCGACCCTTGGTAGCCTTGCTGACAGCAAAGTCGAGACATGCGAGGATAGCTTCACCAAAGACATCGCTCAGAGTTTGACTGATAGGCACACCGCAGCGACGGGTGCGAGGCTCGGCATCAGGTCCATCTTGAGAAAAGACTAGAGACATGGAGAGATACTTCTTGAAGAAATTGATCCAGCTGTCATCAATGCCCAGGAATTTCAAGACGGTGAAGATGGTGTTGTGAGGAAGGCTAGGACCAAACCATTTGAAGTCAGTCTGGCAGAGTGTGAAGCTTCCGTAGATCTTTCTTTGAACCATAAGCTCGGTGGTAGCCAACCGGAGGAGAGTTTGCTTGACTTCGAGAGGTGACTTCTTGTCGGCGTCTTCCTCATCTGAACCATCAGGAGCGTTGTAGTCGCGATTGCCCTCTCCGATGGAGTCAGGAAGTTGGGTGAGAAGGAAATCGTCCTTGAATTGTTCGCGGCGGGCATGAAGAAGAGACTCGGTGAATCTGTTCTTCTCGCCAAGATAGAAGGCCGCGCGGGCATGGTCGCGAGAGGTCATGGAGTTGTGGGCAGACTTTGGCCAAGCCTTTGAACGGAAGAGATAATGGAATTGACGCTTTGTAGAAACAGCCAAGTGAGCGCCAACCCACTGCAGGAGAAGTGCTTGGTGAATCTCTGGATCCATGTACACTCTGTACTTGCCATTGATCTGCTTTCTCATGTGGGCAGGTGTGGGAGAAGGCTTCCAAGACCAGTCTTCCAGATTGGTGAGCTCCATGTTGATGACATCGGCGACCTCGCTGAGAACACCCTTGCCGGCATTGCTGAGTGCAATCAGTTCATCTCTCTTGCGACCACTGAGAAGATCAGCCTTGAGCACGGCTTTGATGGCCTGCTCCACATTGTCGCTGGAACACTGGAGGCTGGTAGGTTTCAGCTCATTTTCCCAATTTTTGCGGAAAATCTCAAATGGGGTTTCGTGCACTTTCTTCTTGGGCTGGCGCTCGATGAAAAGATCAGATAGATACTCATTGATGGCAGCCGTGTCTGTCTGACGCTCGGTAAAGACAAACGAGTCCCACTCCTGACGCTGGCGATACATTTCTTCACGACCGACTTGAACAGATTCAAAGCTCTCAGTATCGGAGGTGTCGGCTGTACTATCGCCTCCAAAAGGAGTGTCCAGAAGAACGTTGGCATCGTTGGGCTTGTCGACCCATTCGGTGGCAAGACGGGAGAATAGATCAGTGTATTCGTATCTGTTGGACTGGATGTCGAGCAGACGCTCGAGTTCGGCTTGCCAAGCAGCAGGAAGAGTTGAAGGGATGGATGCATCGAATTTGGATTGATCGAGCATCAGCTGGATATTGGACAACGAGAAGCCTCCATACTGAGTGCTCGCAGTAGTCGACTTGAGGCCAAGCTTCTTTAGACCTTTGATGAGCGTGTTGATGGGATCTGTACTCTTCTTGGCTTCAGCGAGCAGCTTGGCCTTGCGCTCTTCAAAGGCCAAACGACGTTCGGCTAGCTGATCTCGCTTGTAGCTGGTGACATCACGTAGCACTCTGGAAGCCATAATGGGCTATGAGGATGGTGAACGAGATGAACGAGTAAGTGATGGTCGATGGGTAAGGGATTTTAAGTCAGAGGAACGGGTTGAGGAGAGGGATGTACAAGAGCTGGAGGCTGACTTCCAGAATCTCGAATGCAGGGATGAAGCAAGAAGGCACGCTTGACAGATACTTATAGCTCTTTCCAACACGACGGTGAGACAAGATGGACAAACACTAAAGGATTCACCGCGGAAGGAAAGACCAAACTACAATTATGGGCTGGAAGCTTCAAGAAGTGGTTGCGTTGTCTGTCAAAGCCTCTAGGCAGAAGGAGCACTTTGCTAATGGTTTCTCATCGGTGCCTGCTTTGTCGTGACCGGTGTCTCTTTTGGACTCACGAAAGCGACACGCGCCGATCGGCGGCTACGTCATGGCGATTCAACAAGTTACAGCATAATGCCTGGATGTTGCCTCTCAACAAGCAGATAACAAAAGATGAATAGATGTTTTGAACACATTCAGGCGTGAAGAAAAAGGCTTGAAAGGGGGCGAGGTTGAAAGGCAAATTCAATAACTCCCCATAGGGGCTAAATTTGTAGCTGTTTTTGTAAGAGTACTGGGATTTATCCATCACATTTAACCGCTCCCCCGGATGTAAGACCGGAGAGCAGCAAGGTTGAAGTCATTTTTTTGTGGCCGGCCTTTTGCTGACTTATCTTTGTGGATCATTCAAAAAGAAGACTCTTCGGTCGGCGGCGGAAACGATAGTTACACATCAATTCCATTCTCACAATCGCACATCATGGCAGGAAACGGACCTTTGTACATGGTAAGTTGAGTTGCTAGTGGTCCAGCTTCGTGAGCTAACGCCAGACGCCAGGGCTTTGACCTTTCCACACAACAGCTGAAAGGTAGGGAGATACCACTGATTGGACTTGTGTAACGTATCAATTGACTCGGTGAACTGCAGGCGTTGTCGTGGACTCACAACTCAAGCACAAACATGAAGCCAAAGTCGACTTCGACGCCGATTTGGGCGAAAAGTACGGCATTGAGAAGGGCGTTTTGACAAACCCTTCAGAAGGCGAGATCTACGCGCCCGTAGGCATGTGGCTCGAAGCGGTAGATCTGGTGCTTTCACGACTACGAGAGGATGGCCTCGACTTTTCGCGAGTGAAAGGTGTGTCTGGAGCGGGCATGCAGCACGGAACTGTTTTCTGGAGCCAACAAGCAGAAAGCCTGCTCTCAAGCCTGGATGCAGGAAAGTCACTGGTCGAGCAATTGGAGCCCAGTCCGCACAAGGACGAGCGTCACGGTGCTTTCAGTCACCCTGACAGCCCCAACTGGCAGGATAGCTCAACCCAGAAGCAATGCGATTTGTTCGACGCCGAGCTCGGTAGCCCAGAGGCTTTGGCTGATGTGACTGGCAGCGGTGCTCATCACCGTTTCAGTGGACCTCAGATTATGAGATTCAAAGCCAAGTACCCAGATCACTACAAGGAGACTTCTCGCATCTCACTGGTCTCATCTTTCCTCGCATCCGTGTTCCTCGGCAAGTTCGCGCCCATCGACATCAGCGATGTAACAGGAATGAACCTGTGGCACATCAAAGAGGGCAAGTGGAATGAGAAGTTGATGGCCCTCGTAGCCGGCGGCTCAGACGGTGTCGCCGAGCTCGAGCACAAACTCGGCCACGTCCCCGAGGACGGTGGAGCCAGTTTCGGCCACATCAGCAAGTACTTTGTGCAGCGCTACGGCTTCGCCCAAGATTGCAATGTGATCCCCATGACCGGCGACAACCCAGCAACCATCCTCGCTCTCCCCCTGCAAGCCTCAGACGCCATGGTCTCTCTGGGCACATCCACGACTTTCCTGATGAGCACACCGCAATACAAGCCCGACCCGGCCTACCACTTCATGAACCACCCCACGACCGCCGGACTCTACATGTTCATGCTGTGCTACAAGAACGGCGGCCTCGCCCGCGAACACGTCCGCGACGCAATCAACGGCAACAAAACCGACCGCTCCTGGGACAAGTTCAACGAAATCGCCCTCTCGACACCTCCCATGGCCCAGAAGTCTTCTTCCGATCCTATGCGCATGGGCCTCTACTTTCCTCGCCCGGAAATCGTGCCCAACGTCCGCGCTGGCCAGTGGCGCTATGAGTACGACTCTGCATCCAACAAGCTGGACAAGGTGTCGGCCGAGCAGAGCGTAGACGCCGATGCCCGCGGCATCGTAGAGTCGCAGATGCTGTCTTTGCGCCTGCGTTCTGCAAACTTGGTCTCCGGCCACGAGGTCAACGGCGAGAAGCTCCCTCCCCAGCCCCGCCGTGTCTATCTCGTCGGCGGCGGCTCTGCCAACCCCTCCATCGCTCGCATCATCGGTGACGTCTTGGGCGGTGCAGAAGGCATCTACAAGCTCGACATCGGTGGTAACGCCTGTGCTCTTGGAGGCGCATACAAAGCCGTCTGGGGCTGCGAGCGCCGCGGCAAGCAGACTTTTGAGCAGCTCGTCGAGGAGCGTTGGGATGAAGACGCTTTTGTCAAGAGGGTCGCCGATGGCTACCGCCCTGGTGTCTTTGAAAAGTACGGCGAGGCGCTCAAGGGCTTCGAAGCCATGGAGAAACAGGTCGTCAAGTCTACTTCTGAAGGTGCATCGGACAATGCTGGTGTCTTCATGGCGGACAAGGATGGTCAAGGTGCCAAGAACTAAATTTGATATGCCAAAAAAAATGAAATGGGCGCTAGGCTTCTAATACGATATCATCATTATGGGGTTTCCAGCCTTTGTTTGTCACTATGCATGTGCTTGAGGAAGATTGGGTTTGGCTCACAGAATCTCGTATTTTGAGAGTCCTTCTGAAAAGGAAAAAGGTTTCAAAACTCCCAACAATCGAATCCTTTGTCACTTAAAAAGAGTCCCAGTATGTACCTTTGATCCCTATACTCCAAAACACCACCTTCAACAACAATATTGGCTCGTCTTCAATCACCCAAATACACAGGAATGCCATAAACGACCGTCGCCGCACCATTCAAATATCTCAAGTTACAAGCATCTCTGCTCATCATGACCGCCTCGGCAAGATTTCTTCTCCTATCGCCTTCCTCATCTCTCTTTACCAGACGACTCCTGCTTCTTCCACCGGGCGTCCGCGAGGGTGTCTTCGAAGGTGTCTTGGGCACGGATCTTCCTCTCTTGCGTGGCGTTTTAGGTGGTGCAAGATCTCGATTTGAAGATGCGGCAGAAGACCACAATCCCCATTGCTCGCCGAGCTTGACAGAGAAACGATCAATGTCTTTGTCCGTGACGTCCCAGAGAGTTGCGACGACAGCCATGCAGAGACCCTCGCGTTGATCGTTGGATTGTCCCTTGGCTCCGTCGCTCGTGCTGGTGTCTTCCGATCTCTTGCCGGCGACAAGGTAACTGAGTGGAACGCTCGTGGGCTCGTAGTCGCCATGTTCGGTCACGGATCCGCTGGAGCATCCCATCAGCCAGACAACCTCGGCACATTTGTCGAGCTTCTTTATTGTACGGTTGCGAATGTACTGATTACCACTGCCGTGGCCGAAGTAGAGCAGTGTACTTTTCTCAGACAGAGCAGCAGCAAACTCCTTTTCTTTGGGAACATGGTTGACCACAGTATGCCAAGATGAGCCGGATGGTTTGGCCAACGAATCAAGTAGAGGTGACATGGTGGTCTGTGTCCTAGACAGATCTCCTGATGGGTTGAGGATGGATGCTCCAGACTGTTTGCCAACAAAGTACTTCTCCTCGCGGCCGTTTCCCATCTGCCGACGCATGGCAAGAATGCGCTCGCGAAGTGTAAGCATGCTACCAACTCTGGTCACACTGACATTCTGCAGACAGGGTAAACTCTCCCAAGGGAATGTATGCAACTTCCTATCCAGAATCAAGACCAAGTTATCCTGATCAGCTTCGTTCCAGTTGGCAGCCTCGTGATAAGACCTCAAGGCATCCATTGTCTCTGTAGCGATCACATCGAAGTCGACCTCATCGTACGCATTGCGTTCGCCATTGAATTGGAGTATGTCGATGACGAAATAGAGAAGGTCAAGAACCTGCTCGTCCATGTCAATTTCTCCGTCGTGATCATCTCCAAGTCCGACAAACAGCTCGATGATATTGGCGTCTAGCACGAGCTTTTTTGACTTGCTCTTGTTGCCTTGTCTGGATGGGAGATGTCGATCAAGTATGCCATCCAAGGATTTCCTGAAGCGAGCCAATAAAGCGGCGTCTTTGCGATGCTGAGAGAGGACACCTTTAAATCCGCCCAACCATATGTTCTCGATATTGACAACCAGTTCCTGCATACGGAGGTCAAGTGCTTCTCGCTCATCCCACCAGCCTTGCTTGGCCTCTTGCGTCATGGCGCTCGGAGGTTTGCTGCAACTATAATTCGAAAGCTCGATGATTTCTTGCAACTCAGCCTTTCCGGATTGATAGTCAAATGATGGAGACTCCTCGTCGTCTTCAATGCCTTGCATCTTGTTACGCGTCATGGGTAGGCGTAACAGGAAAGGTGCTTGGTTTGCCCGATACCGCACAATGAACAGCTCATGGTGATCCTCACTCAAAGTCAAGGACACAGCAGTCCAACTGCTGGGAATGATGTCAATATACTCCTTCTGAAATCTGGCTGCTGTGAGATGAGAGTTCGAAACCCGGGATGCGGGTTGAGAAGCGACTTCTTGCCCATTATACTCCTTCTCAGCCTCAACTGTGCTCAAGTCTCGAACAAAGGCCTCAATACGTGCCATCTCAATCGAGCAAGCCGCACGTGTAGGATGCAGCGTTACGGACGAAGACACGTTGGCGTTGATAGCTGATAAAAGCAACATGGCCTTGGTGCTCAATCCACATAATTGATGAAATACCGACATGCCAGCTGTGCTTGCGGACCGACGTTGGACAGCTACAAGTCGGTCTTGCGCTTCGCAAAGAAACTGTGCAAATTCATCATCAGCTCGCTTTTGGCGGCTAGATTTCTTTGGTATTATTGCGGTGATAGGAGACATTGGACTTGATAGATTCATGGTCTGAGTTGATGACTTCTTGCCATTGGCCGTAGATAGTGCAGGGAAGGATATGGTCGATTCGGGTAGAACGTTGAACGTGAAATCAAGCGCCAGTTCGTCTCCAAACTTACGAAGCAGGCCTTCTGCCATTGCTATCTGTTGCAGGATGTCTTGTGCAGAATCATACTTCATAAGATCTGCTCGCTTAAGAAGTTCCAGACCAAGATCAGTCTCACCCCGATCGATCAGCAGCAGACCACGTTGTCTAAGTGCTGCTGCACACAAGCTCGACAGTGGTAGGTTCTCTTGGCTCGGAGGGAATGCTTTGCTGGCAATTTTGGCTTTCGTGCTTACAGGGAGTGTCGTTTTTGTCAAGGCCGCTTTTGATGCAGACTTTTTGGCCATGGTTTGCTTTGTTGTGCGAGCTGGCACAGTCTTGCTGGCCGGTGCTTTCGCGGGTTGAGTTGAGATTGCATTCGAATTCTCGACGAAACTCCTGCTTGCTAGCCGAGCAGCCATGGATTCGGCTTTCTCGTACTCCTGCTGCGCATCGTTCCAAGTTTCTTCGTCTGCCGCAAAGATGTCACCGCGGGTGATTGCTAACTTGGCTAGATCAATGGAGTCTAGTCCATTGGTTTCGTCCGTTGACCTGCCGGCAATGATGCCTTCGATATAAGCTTGGGTCTCTCTCAAGACTAATACTTTAGTGCTTAATTCGGGTGCTCCAACTTTCACGATCAGTGCATCTGCTTGATCTAAATAGTATGAAGCTTCTGTTCGTAAGCCTTGATGTGCGTACAAGTCTGCCAGATGCAGAAAGCTGTTCAACAGGTTTGGCACAATGATAGAGTAGACGGCGCCGTGAACAAACGCTGGAGTTTGCTCCAAAGTGAGTTTAGAATCAAGCTCTGAGATTGCTAGCTTGTCAACCGCTTTAACAAGTTCTTCTTGTGAACTAGAGTGGTTTGATGGCAGCGGTGTGCCCTGTAGGATATGTTGTTGCTCAAGGAACGATAGAGTCTGCTGACAAGCCATGACATATCGTTTTGCATGAAGCATGGCTTGCTTCGCTTGTCCCAGGCTTCTCGAATGAATGGAGGAAACGAAGGCGAAGCGGGCCCGGAGAATCTGAGCCTGAGCTTTGGTGGCATTATCAACGGAAGGAAAGACGTCCATACATTCAGTAGCAATTGCAATTGACTCGGCTGCGTTGTCAGCTTGTCCAAGAACCGTGTATATTTCCGTCCTCGCAAGATGCCATTCGAGCAGTGCCAGTGTCGAAATGTTGGCTTGTGATAGGAGAGGCGCTCCTTTCTCTAACACACGACAAGCGTCCAATGAGTAGCCCAGCCGCATATACTGCAAAGCTAGTTTTGATGTGACCTGCACGACGGCCGATCCTTCAAGGGCAGATTGCAGATGACGAATATGGGAAAGTGTCTTGAGTGTCTCAAGGCAGAAGATCTCTTCGCCCTTCATGGCCAGAAAGGCAAGTGCGAACTGCAGTTCCGAGATCAGAATATCCACATCATCCACTTTGTTTAAGATGAGATCCCAGCTGTCCAAAGGCCTTACCAGAGCTGAAAGCTTCTGTATCGACTCCGTCACAGTCTCAACAGAAGTCGTGTCTCCATGAATTCCCTGCGCCAATGAAAGACTAATGTCCAAATATTCTGCATAGGGTTCAAGACCAGTATCTTCGCCCAGGCTTTTGTGAACGATTCTACTTGCCGAAGCTGCCTGTATATTGTCGCTGTCAATCAAGTCGGGAAATTGTTTCGAATACTTTAGGATCCGGATGGATACACGTGCTCGCCGAAGAGGATGGCCCTTTAGGTCATATGTTTCTAGAAGCCGAGTGCAGAGTTGCTGCAGGTCTCTTGTTATCCTCGTACGGCGTGATGGCTTGAACAAATCTGCCTCGAAGAATGCAAGTTGAATCTCCAATAATGTCGCTCTTTCCAGTGCATTAATAGAGACGCTGTCGAAGTAACTGAGGCTTTCTGGATCTTTGACTGCAGCAGAATGATACTCGAGGAGGTTGCGCTTCAGTGCAAGCCCTTTTGACCGCGTCTGAAGCACCATCGATAATGGTTTGCTAACCGTGTCTTGCGTGAGATCTCGTAAGATGCCAGAGCTGAGTTGAATGTGAAGTGACTCGGCGAACGCAGCGCATGATTCGGAAATACTGCCAAACTTCTCTAGTTTAGCTGCCAGAAAACCAGCATCTTGGTGTATTGCACCGCGATCGCGTAGAACGTCAATAGAGTCCTGCAGGCATCTAATTGCCTGAGGAGAAGACTCCTCTGTTGAAGATGCTGACAGCTGAAAGCAACGCCAATACAGATTAGAAATGTTGACAACAAGGTGTTCTGCAACCGGGTCTGGATTCGAATCCAGCAGACGAGTACAGACTTGGAGGGCCTTCCTAACAGACTCAATATGGCTGCAGGATGAAACCAACGATCTGCACGCGAAGATGTTGGAGCTGACGAAAGGGACAACGAGCTTCGATGCAACATTCTCCGACGTTTCACTTCGAGTAACGCACCTCAAATACCAGCCAAGCGTATTCGTACACAGAAAAACAACCTCACACAGTTGGAACAGTCGTGCCTCTGACTCGGAATCAACCTGCTGCTCAGAAACATGTGTCAAGAGCTTGATGGCTACCTTGCGCAATTTTGCAAGCTCGACCAAGAATTCGTCCGCTGCGAGAGCAGTCAAATTGGTGTTTTCGTTCAGTCTTGACGTGCAGGAGCGTATCTGATCGCGCGTCGTGGACAAGTCTAGGTCACCGTCGCGATTGAGACAGATGATCAAAGACCTCAGTGTACAGAGAATCGTTAGACCAGAGTCCGGTACGTCACCTGAAGCTGGGGACATGGATTTGATCCATCTCAAAGCTTCGTCATGCATATCGAATGCCTCAGCAAGCGCGCTGAGACAGCTGTAAAGAGCCGACGGAACACCAACGTCAGTCTTGTGTGGTTCCAAGTTGACCAAAAGACTCAGACAACGTATAGCGTGATCGTATGACTTGGGTCCAGCTTCGCTCTGTCGCCTCTTGTAGGCGTCCAAGTATCGAATGAGCGGGTCATATAACTCTCTCTGCAGATCTGGGGTGTGGCCAGCTAGAGGCCACCACTTTGTCTGAATACGCAATGCAATGGTCTGAAGCTTCAAAATAATGTCTGGGTGGGCATGTGTCTTGTGATTCTGGACAGCGTGATCGGCCGAGGCAGATGGGGATGGACACATGGACAGCACAAGCTTCGAAAGCGTGTCCAACTGTCTGGCAGCCTTTGTCTTGTCTTGGGACTCTTGGGCAGAGCGCAGTATGAGAGAGGCAGCGGAAATGTCGTTATCGAGCAGCAGATGAGGGAGTGAAGCTTCAACAGAGGCAGGGCGACCAGAGTTGACGACCAGACGCAGGACATTGAGATGGTAAGAGATAGCCAGCGATACAACATCGAGGTTGGAAGTGCGACACTCGAGATGTAGCAGAGAGGCAAGTGTCTCTTTTTCCGCCGCGGCCGATGGACCGACAGCGTCGGACTTTCGATGAAGACATGTCTTGAGTATGCGCAGCTCTTTCATGGCCAATGTATCTAATCCCAAGGCAAGCAGCTTGGACGACAGGGCAAGCATGCCCGTCTCGAGCTGGAGAGACGGGTCTTTTGCGGACCGAACAGCACGGAGGTGAGCAAAGGCAATGCGGGCGCACTCGGCGACGGTGGTCAGGGCAGCGGACGGCGTCTTGGTGGTAGTGGGCGACTGCGATCGAGAGGTCGAGGTTGGCTTTGCGGCATCGTTCAGGACTCTCAGAGAGAGGTTGACGACGTCTGTAGCGAGCTTGTAGCGGTCTTGGGGTGTCAGGGCCGCGGTCGCGTCGGTGGCAGCACCAGACGCAGGCTTGGTGCGGGTTGTCTTTGTAAGTGCAGGTGTGCGGGTTGTCTTTGTAAGTGCAGGTGTGCGAGTTGTCGTCGTGGTTGCAGGTGTGCGAGTGGCCTTCGGTGGAGTCTTGGTTGGCTTCGCATTGGCTTGGTGTGAGGGCGTCAAGAGGCCTTGGAGGGTGGCACTGGTGGTTGGCGGGCAGTTGGGACATGTCGCTATTGCCTTGCGCACCGCCTCGGCCGGACTCGTCATGGGTAGCATGCTTGGGCGGATTGTTGCTGCATGTTAGCATGCCATCATGGTACTTTGGACCAACTTGAGCCTCGGCCCTGATCAGGTTGAAGTCGACCGGTGAAGAAACATGCACAAATGCACATACAATATCCGCGCGCGTGCCCTGTCTCCGCGGCAACCGCTTCGGCCCGGGCACGGCGTTGACTGACTGTGCCCTAAAGACGTGTCCGGCGCTCGGAGCGTTGGTTTCGAAGAGCCGACAAGAAGGTGAAATCTTCTTCTGGCGCTCAAGACATCCGACGCATATCATCCTAGCAACATGAGACTCGCCGCGAACCCCATTCGCCACATGCTATGGCGCCGCTCCTTCGCATCCTCGACTGTCCACGCTTCGACCAACAGCTCCGTGCCTCGTGTCGCCTCGGCCTGGCAATCCGCCATCCCAAAAGCCTTCCGAAGACCCGATGATCCCGTCTCTGTCGCCGAGCGAAAGAAGGCGCAAGCCCTCAAGTCCAAAGATTGGAATCCCGCCACTTTCTTCATTGTCATTGCGCTTCTGATAGGCTCCAATGCCGTTCAGATGATTGCTCTGAGAAACGAGCGCTTGAACTTTAGCCGCAAGACGGATGCGAAAATCGAGCTGCTCAGAGAGACGATTGCTCGCGTGCTTCGTGGAGAGCACGTCGACGTGGAGCGCATCTTGGGAACCGGCGATCCAGAAAAGGAGAAGGAATGGGACCAGGTCATGCAAGAACTCGAATCCGACAAGACCCTGTGGAAGGACAAGGCTTCTGATGCTCAGCAACCGCTGCCAAAAGAAAGTCCCAAGATGGTCTCACCTCCACTCCCCGCCCCCGACTCTCCATCTGCCCCTCGACGACCGGGTTTCTTCTAGACATGAAAAGCCATGCTGTATCTCCCGTCGTACATTACTGTAGTTGTCGCTGAACCGTTGACCCGATGAGTCGGCCGCTGACAAGGTGTCGGGCGTGAAGTAGATTCCCTATGCTTCCGCGCTCCAATCAGAGTGGAGCATCGACTTGGATGTGGCTATGTGTCGTGCAGATCTGCTTGACGAATGCAGCTGCTGACCACCAATCTTTAAACTCTTCAACCATGGGTGCATGAGTCTCAACCTCTGCTGCTTTCCTTTGATCTTTGTCTCAAACCCTCACTGTGGTCAATGGTCGTTTGTCGGCCCCTGCAGACGTCAATCACCTGGACCCAGATGCAAGGGCGACCCGAGCAAAATTGCCCTCTTCCTTCCCGAACATGAACTTGTCTGCAAACGAGCTGCGTGGTTTCCACGTGTGTCTTTGTTTGAGGGAAGGAACCACCGACACTCGCCTTCCTGACAATCTCAACTCCACAACACTCTCGCCATGGCGCCATTTGCTCTTTTCACTCATCGCAGCTTTCGACGCGCCAACACTCGTCAATCGACTCCGGTGCAACAGTCAGTCTCCGCCCAGTTGAACACAGACATGGGTGGCATGCCTTCGAAAGTTGGCTCCCACGTCAGCGAGACGCCACACAAGAAGTTGAGGCCTCGCTCTTCATCCTTGAATCTACTCAAGCGCAATCGCCCCCCTCCCGGACAAACTGCAACGCGCCCCTTGGAAGCCTCGCAACCTGCGGCTAGTTTGGATAGCTCAATCGTTGATATTACCGAGTGCGAACCAGATCACACCAGAACAACTCTGGGACGGCGTTCGGATTCTCAATCAACAGTCAAAACGCTCAGCGATTCTGTCCACTCTCGAAGTTTTGGGAGCACAAAGGATGATGGCTTTGACTCGGACGCAGCTTCGACGAGGACAGCCACTCGCGTAACTCTCCCTTCTGAGTACCAAGACGACACACTTCTGTCTGGTGCAGACCAAGATGATGAACGAAGCGGCATGAGTACACCTATGCCACCTCCACCACCCAAGACACCCCAAATCCAGCTTCCCACTCCTCCATTCTTGACCGAGGACAGTCCTACCAAGTACGGCTTACGCATGACCCACTCCCCCTCGCCCGATCGTTCCATGGTAGCATCTCAGCGACAGAAAATGACTGGTGCTGGGTTGTTCGTGGTATGTCGAGTGCACCTGTCCTTCAGTCCATTCGCTCGATTGACATTTTCGTAGCATGCTGCTGCTCAGCAGAGATCCGCAACTTTGGCCTTGCCAATGGACCAAGCCAAGTCAGGCGCCAGAGACCCGGGCCACACCTACACACATAGCTCACCATCCCTACCCCTGTCAAACAAGACCAACTCCACCGTCGAACAATCAAACTCACTGCCGAATCGCAAAATGAAACCCAATATCGACAAACCGCTCAAAGACGCACCACAAGAGCATGTCGCCCATGCACTACCGCTCCGGGCATCACAAAAGAACTGCTTTCGCAAACACGACATCTGGCAGCGAATGGGATCGAATTACAAGTATCCTATCGCTTGTGCCGTGTGCGACGGCTACGAGGCTCCTGGCGACGACTTCATGACCTGCTTGTGGTGCGAACTTCATGTGTGTAAAGCATGTCACTCGATATTTGTGAGCCACGGAGTGACAGCTATGATGGAGAGGCAGCAAAAGAGATGAAAGAGGCATGTCGTGGCGATGGATCAATGAGAGAACGATATGAAAGAGCGTATTCTTGACATCAGATCGGAGGCATTATGCATACAAGGCACGGCGTCCAAAGTTTTGTATAATGTCATTGACGGGGAAGGTTCATGGTGGGGTTCAAAGAATTCGGCATTCTTCTGTCTAATCAGTTCAAACCAATCTCACACTTTCACGAGCGCTGCTTGTCTGTCGTGACTCGACACGTTACGCGTCACCCATGTCTTTGCGTCAGAGAATATTGAAATTAAAGAAGACGCAATGCAAATCGTATATCTCTCGCTGCCCAACGCCGAAGTCCTTTGCAGATGTCCACCTGTAACAGAAAATTAAGAATGAAGCCAGACCCGCCAGTATCATCAAGCAGCAACTTGTTCAGCACCTTCAGCACCACCGCTGCCCGAAATGTTCGAGATGAAGTCTCTGTATCTAAAGACTTCACCTCTTTTTCTCTCGCCTCCACCACCGCCACCCAACTCTTTGCCAAACACGCCTTTGGCGCCAAAAGCCCTCCTCGCCGAGAATTGGCTCAAGATGGCATCGACTTCTTGCTCTGACAAACGCGAGTTCTCGGCTCCGGGCTCGGGAGCAGTGTTGAGCAAGGCATCTCTCAACTCGTGCTTGTCGATCTGCCCGCTATCATCGACGTCGAAGGCGGCAAACGCAGCAGCCAGTTCGCTGGCTTCACTCAACTCTGCCAAAGGAGCGGAGAGCAAATCCAGAAAACGACCTAGAGAGATTGTGGAAGGCGTGTTGGGAGGGAAAAAGGCCGCTACGGCTTTTGGCGACGAGTCCATGCCCATTTGCTGCAGCATGTCTGCCACGCTTGCTGAAGTGATGGCGCCGGTGTTGGAGCTGTCCAGGACTTCGAAGGATTCGCGCATGCTGCGGAGGAGTGATTGTGGGAGGTGTGAGTATTGGCCTGTAGCCATTTGGACAGGGGCCGAGTAATTTGGTCTTGAGGGGGCGGTGTAGCTTGGTCTTGAAACAATGGGTGGAGCGCCGCTGGTGGTTGAGTCGCGCGAGGTGGGTCTGCCGAAGACGGGGGCTCGGATGGTAGCCTGAGTGGAGGATGTGACGGTACGCTGAGCCATTGGTCGCATAGGTCGTGTTGCGGTGGGAGATAGAGCGGGAGAACGAGGCCCCATGGGCGACGATGGTGCAACGGCGGGAGAGGTCGGTATGACGAGAGGTGCTGGTGATGAAGGCACTTGTGGGGATGACGGCGCTGCACCGTCTAGCGGCATAGGGGACTCTGAGGTGCGGGCAGCAGGCGAAGGAGAGGGGGGAGCGGAGTGCTCCTGGTCCACTGACGTCTGCGAAGCATGGCGAGAAAAGGAGATGGGTGGTGCCAGCGAGCCCGAGGAAGTTGGCCTTGAGGAAGATTCTGCGACACTGAGACGGCTGGTTGGGCGAGCGAAAGGACTCCTAGGACGGTCGCCGGCGTTCAGTTGCGAGGGTCGTCGTACGAAGGGGTTGGTCTTCTCGGGTGAGAGAGAAGGGGACAGTGGTTTGGTAGGAGACTCGGATCGATCACGGACAGTAGAAGGAGACCGCAAGAGGCCGTCCGAGTCCGGACGGCGGAAGGGCGAGGCGCGGGGAGAGCGTGGTGGGTTGAAGGACAACTTGGTCGGCGATGCCTGCTAGAAGTGAGTCTGACAGAACAAGGATGCCTGCTTGCATGATACTGACCATGATGGGTGTGTTTGGATTGCCGTGTATCTCAACAGTGCTCTGAAATCTGTCACTGTTGTCAGGCGGACATTCGGGTGATGCAAACAAACAAGCCCCGGGAGAGCCAAGAAAGCCGACGCTCTTCCGCTCCGCGCGCTACAATAACAGGCGGTCGGGCCCGTGCATCTAGATCGCCGTGGACCCTGGTGCCATGTGTGGAGAGGGAGAAGGGAGAAGGGAGAAGCACATGTCAACGATGCAGGAACGAGCAGCTTGAATCAATCGACCACATGGAGCGCCGGCAATAACATCCGACCTGCCCTGCATTGAAGGCTCAGCAGCGCCCAACCTGCAGTCCCTGCCAAACCAACCTCGTCCATCGCTCCTGCCGCCGTCATGTCAGGGGGTGCGACGGCTGCACGCCGACCCTCTCTGGCGTCGTTTCCGTCGCGGAAGCATTCGTCTTACGACGTTATGCCTTCGGCTACCATCAGGCCTTCAGTGCGACCGTCGCTTTCCCACTCGGTCCGATCGCCTACCATGCCTCAGAGAAAGCGCAAGCCGCGGCCGCAGTATCCACCGGACTCGGGTGAACGCCACGTAGAATACATCCTGGTAGCATCATTCGACATCGACACGGGCTCTGTCATGGAGCACCAATATCCTTCTCCGATTGGAGGCGACGAACACATGTTGGCTGAACTCATGCTGCCCGATCAGACACATTTGCGCAGCCAAGACTGGACCGTCTTCTTCTTGCACAAGGACCAATCGCCCGAGGATGAGCTTCACCAGAGAAGAGACCGACGCAAACAACGGCGAACGGACAAGAAAAAGGAACGAGCCGAGGCCGACCAAGGTCAGGCTGATCCGGCTGAGCAGGACTCTCCCAACGACACGGACGATGATACCGAAGATGCAGAGTCCGAGGACGATGCCGTCAAGAGCACTCAAGGGCCTCCGTTGGTTTACGTTCTCAATCTCGTCAATACAAAACACGATGCGAACGTCAAGCGTGGTGCTATTGTCAAGGCCATGGCCATTTGCACTCGACATTCCTTCCTGCACATTTACAAACCGTTGCTTCTGCTGGCACTCGAGGAGTACTTCCGAACACCCACCATCGAGACGCTAGCGTCGCTGTACAAGTCTGTCAACTCCATGGATCTTTCACTGCTCCCACGACTGTCCTTCCAGGAGCGATATATCCTGCAAGCGTCAGATGTCAAAGACCTGTTCCTCGAGAAGTTTGAGGCCATGGTCCACAAGCGCATGCAACAAGACAGGGCCAAGAATCAGGCGGGTGACAGGCAAGTTCAGCAGCAAACTTCTCGTCAGCGTTATGGCTTACCGCGAGATACACACGAGTTCGATTCGGTCGTGCATTACAACAATATTCCTGTACCCATCAAGATACCCACTGCTCTGTCTCTTGAGACGGTTGGCGACTTTTCTCTCATAAAACTCATCCAGACCTTTAGCACGCCACATTCGACCTCCCCTCAACCTTTCACCCAGCATCACCCCCACCTGACCACCTCTGGTCCTCTCACACATCCCGTCATCGTACTGCTCAATGCTCTGCTCAGCCAGAAGCGTATCATTTTCGTCGGGCACAATCTTCCCTCCTCTGAAGTCGCCGAAGCTGTTTTGGCCGCTTGCTCTCTCGCCTCTGGTGGCTTTTTGAGAGGCTTCACTCGTCATGCTTTCCCCTATACCGATCTCACCAAGATCGACGACCTTCTAAAAGTTCCTGGTTTCATTGCCGGTGTTAACAATCCCGCGTTTGCTACACACACTGAATGGTGGGATTTGATGTGCGATCTTCCCACTGGGCGTATTCGTATCAGTCCAAAGATCGAGCAAGCTCCATTGACCGAGGGAGTACTGTTCTTCCAGCAGTCCGGTCACGGCATTCCGCAACCACACAACGCACCAGGCCCTGTCTCATCAGCCGGAACAGCGACTGGCGCAGGTATGAGTGGATTCCCATCCATCCCATCTGGTGCTGGAGATCCGACAGGAGATGTGGCTTTTATGTCCAGCGTACTTTCTTCTATTGCCGAGCGCCGCGGTGAAGGTGCTGTCCGTTCCAAGTTCCGTTTGTGGATTCTCAAATTCATACGTATAGCCGCAGCCTTTGAAGAGCTCGTATATGGTGCTTCTGCGATTTTTGCATACTATCCTCCCGGCTCGCCAATCTCTCCCTCAACAGCGACCATGGAACTCCCTTCACCGATGACTGTATTAGACGCTGCCTTTGAAGACCCAGCCGTGGCAGGCCATGGCTACGTGTGGCCATCTCAAGATGCAAAGATGCGCGAACTGGCAGCCAATGCCACGCGTATCGAAGGCTGGACCAAAACGAGAAGCTATTACAACTTCATCCAAGATTTCAGCGTCATGTTCTCACTACGCCCAATCCAAGACTTGGATCTCCAGCACTTACACGACAAACTCACAAAACTGCGTCTTGGCACCGAAGCTTCTGCATCCATCTACCTCGCTCTCTGTGCAAGAGTAAAGACTTATGAGCAAATCAATCAACTCTTGTCAGTCTTTGCATACGCGAGCCCAGCCGTCATGAACGATAGACAAAACGGCATGTTTTATTTGTCGCTAGGATTGATTCATCCACGACTAGACGTGCGAGAAACCGTTGCCGAGTTGGTAGATAGAATCAGAGTACACGAAGCCGGCAGACATTTCTGGGCTGCGCTTGGTAGATTCGAGCAAGCTGCTTTTGATAGAGTTGTGCTTGCTAGAGCTGAGAGAGAGGAAGGTGGTGGATTGTTGCCTTGATAGAAGGGTTTGAGGTGCGTTTTTTCTCATGTTCAGATACCATTGTCTTTGTTTTTTTTTTCTCTTGGAGTTGGATTTGTGAGAGATTGGTGGGGATATAGATTGGATAGAGTATGACAATGATATTGATGATGTATCCAACAAGATCACCTGTTACTTTGTGATTCGGAGCAATTGTTGGAGAGAATCGACACGCGGATTGGTATGGACTCGGTCTTCACTCCCATAGCATAGAAAGAGCCACCAACATTCCTCTCACCAGTCGACATGTCAATAACCAAGAACGTCTTCATTTCAAGAAATACAACATTTTAAGGTTTTGAAAGTAGCCTCTTTGGAAAATACAATATTGTAGGCCTTAAGAGTAGCAAAGCTTGGTGTGGGAACATGATAAGAGATTGCATCGAAAACCCGGTCTTTCGTCAGAGAGTCCTACAACAGCCGTTGATGGAACGCAGAAACCAAAGTTTGTGCTCCGTACACTTTGATTAATCGATGGCCAGTAGGGACAGCAGCAACTCATTCTGCCAAAGCTCATTCTACCGCAGCTCATGTCAGGTACATGTGAGCAGAATCCATAGTTTTTTCTTTGTCATTACAGCGGCCCTGCTTTTGATTGAGCTTTGCATGCATCACAAGACTCCCTTGCATTGACTTGCCCAATCAAGGGGTTTTAAAACACACAGGAAGGTGCATCGCAGTCTCTGTATCTCATATGTAGTTTGTAGTGACGATGCATCATCCTCAACGGTTTTATTTTGCTGTTTCAGGCTTCCACACAATCAGTCTGTGGTCAAATCCTCCGCTAGCTAACCATTCCTGCTTCTCACCATCTTCACGCACCCAAGCAGCACTGAGGCATCTGATCTTGCTGCCGGGTTCGTGACCTCTGAGTGTGGCAATTATCTTACCAGTTGAAGCTTCGATACCACGAATGGCACCATCGTCGCTGTTGACCCAGATGCCCGTGCCGTCTGGTCTCCATGTGAGTGCAGGAGTGCTGTAGGCTGTTTGGGGTGCCATGGTTGTGCAGTGAATCACAATGGCAGCCGATTCGCGGTCTTGCAGGGCTAGAGCAGCGCGTGCCTGTGATGCCTGCGTTTCTTCGGCAGAAGTCATAGACGCAAGTGAAGCGTCACCCTCCAACGAGGGTACCATCAAGCGTACAATTAACAGCTTCATGTGCGGAATAGCACTCGTAGCGACAGCGAGGAGGGTGCTGTCGGTTGGACACAGAGAGATAGCAGATGGGGTGAAAGCGATCCAGGCATTGCTATGTGGCGCTAGATTCTGCTTGCCGAGCAGACGAGCCTCGCTATCAACGCTGTAAAAAAAGAGATGAGTCGAGTCTCGGCGCGTGACGATGAGGACCGGAGACCCGTCGTCGGGATGTTTGATGAAGACAAGTGCCTCTGGATTAGTCGGTACCGAGATAGTTGCAACAGGAGAAGGCAACTTCGGCGAATAAACATCGATTACATCAATCTTGTAAAGGTGAACTTTGCCATCCCAGCCTGCAGTCGCGAGCCAGGTGACATCTCCGCTTTCATGAGTTGCGATCTGCACAACATACTTGGCATGATCGCGGCGCTTGTCAAAAACCTCACCCTGCAGATTGCTCAGGGCCAATTGGCCGGACATGGAAGTTGTCAGCAGATATGTCTGTTTCAGCATGGCAGTGGAGAGCACTGGCGAGTCGTGCATGGCCAATAGCGAATCTTTGAGCGTGCATGCAGGTAGGTTATGGACATTGAGCCGGCGGTCAGCGGTTGTGGCTATCAAGAGCGGTTCTGATGCATCGCTTTACGCAGGTTAAACATGTACTTTCCTGATCAATGACATGGCTTTACCGACGCACCTCGAAGTCGTGTCCGCTACCTGTGGGAGCGAGACGTGAAGGATGTTAGAACGAGTCGGTACAGAAATCTCATTCGGCAAGGCGGGTGCTTCACAGGAATCAATATATTGGAATTCGGAAGAATGCCATTGATCATTTACCATATTGGCTCCAACCATGAGCGCCATCGTCTGCGCCAAGTCTTTCAAACTGCAGACTCAAATCAAAAGTTCGCTTCTCTTCGAGGATCTTCTCGATGGTGAGTTCGTCCTTGTTTGTCGATCCGGCACTTGGTGGAAGGCCAGCTTCCCTGATGAAAGCATCCAAAGTCTGACAAGGAAGCACTTCAGTTTGCGACTTTCTGACGATCAGGGTGCGAGTGTTCAAACCTCGTGGTAATTATTGGCCTTGAGGAACCGAGCGACGATAATTGCTGCCTCACTCGCTGACATCTTGGATGAAAAAATCGATCGAGTCCGGTGGGAGAGTGTCAATGAGGCTCCGTATGTTTGGGATTGGTTTCGCTGGTGGCGGCTGAAGTCTGGCAAGTCGCACCTCGGTCGATGGACCACGACTTCCCCAAAGAATCTCAAGCCCATGTCAAACTTGCATCTTCTGCACGTCTGCAATATTTCGATATTATCCTTGCCGCGGTTTGTGCGACATGTCATCGGGCCTGAAACCTGGTTGAATAGCTGGGTCCTCGCCTAGCATCATGCATCGCGCCTCCGCACAGTTCTTCACGGAATGCGGCACTGGCATGCGCAAAAGGCCATGCTGTGTAACAGTGGCGATATGAGGTTCTTCAATACCGTGCGCAGCATTCGGGCCTTTGCACCGATTTGATCTTGGTCTTCCACATGTGATCGGTCTAGCCGCCGTTCAAAAGCCTTCAATTGGACAGGAGAGCCGCCATACACCTTGCTTCTTCATGGCTGTCGCTTCTTCTTAAAACACGTCCCGTGCCCTCAAGAGAAAAGTGACAGATCACAAACGGCTCCCATAATTTTCATGACCATGGAACTTCGACTCCATCGAATTTGCAAACAGCATGCTTGATCCCAACCAGTGGTTCCACCGCCCGCTGCCGACGGCCCTGCATATCAATCTGGCCATCTGTAATTGGACAATGCACTTACTCCACTTATCAAAACCATATCGAAACTGAGGGAACGGGGGGTCAGCCTTGCTTCCCCTGTTCATCGATGGCAATTCTTGGGTCGGCTCTAACCTATCGCCAGCCTCAGTCAGAAAGGTGGTCAGTTCGAATGCATGAGAACATGGTCCTTCAGCCGGTCTGATGCAACCCCAGACTTCTGCCGATTGCTGACCCTGCGATCGTCTCGGGTTACACCTCCCCGGTAATCAGACTTGTCTGCTCAGTCCCGCTTTCAATCACTGCTCTCGAGAATGTAGACGAGGTTATGAACACTCGAATGGATTGCCTCGTGAAAAGTCCCGCATATAATGCAATGAAGCTGTATATCTGGGTAGGAATTGGTGCTCGGTACAAATAGATCGCTGTTTGACTGTCATCTTTGTTTCTGGATCATCTCGATTGTTTGCGAACAGTTTCACACCAAGATCAGTTCGTACTTGGGACGTCAATTCATCTTCATGTTTTCTTAGGCTCGTTGACTCTCAAAGCAACGCATCTTCAGTTTTCCACCTAACAATTCGGATGCCCATCATGAGCCGTCAACATCCTCCTCGAATGAAGAATCTTGGCGATGGAGACTTCTTCTTCTTTATTGAGGGTGTAAGTTTTGTACTCTCGTCGTTTGGTCGTGAACTGACCTGAAGCACAGCTTCCGCCATACTATACATGGGGAATGCTGAAGGACTTGACGCGAAAGGCCGCACCCTTCCCGGGTTGGACTGAGACGGCTACGAATCCACAGGGTATGCAGAAGGGCCTTGGATGGATCAAGATCAGACGCCCCGCAGATGCCTTCAACCTTTACAGTATTCTTCTCCGTCTCGCCAGGTGGAGGTCAAGGCTGACCAGATTCAAGGTTTTCTGACCACAGGCTCACCCTCTCTGAAACCACTCAAGGTTTACCTGTGGTTGACTGTTCGATTGCCTCCAGAACTGCTGCGATGTAATTGCGAGCCTCCACGATCGATGCAGGCCGTTCAGCCACCATCATATCCTCCGAGCATATACTCTACTTCGATGGACACACCCACGAGTATAACAATGGATGCACCCATGAGCACGCCTATGAGCACACTCATGAGGAACACTCCTATGCAGCAAAGGCCCGTTTCGCATCATCGACCTCCTGTGGCCCCGAAGAAGATGAAACCTACATATGTCTACACCCAAAATCACCAGCCCATCAACGCCACGGGAGGGCTCGTTCAGACAGAGTCAAGAAGCATCTTCATAAGCCAACTTGATTATGCGGTCGAACAGCGGCAACTAGAGGAGTACCTGCGCAGGATTGGATCCTTCGACAGCTGCGAGATCCGACGGGACCCAGCTACCGGCCGATCACGCGGCATAGCGACTGCTAGATTCGCGAATGCGAAAGCAGCCGCCAGAGCGATCCCGATGTTGCAAGGTCAGAAGCTCTTGAGCAAGACAATCAGGGTACGTTTTGACAGGGATAAGGAAACGGTTGCGCCGGCAACTCTGGCCAAACCTGCTTACGATGATCTTATCATCGCCAATGGTTCTTAATGAGACAAGCATAAAATCAAACAACCAAGTGGAAGAAATTGGGTGTGATCATCGGCTTTTCTCAAACAGTTGTTAGCGAACAATATTCTCCTTACTATATGCCGTTCGTGCGTCCTCCCCCGCATCTGCAGTGAGTACGTGACTAGACTCATGTTGTGTAACACCAAGAGAGCTCTGAGACGTCTCCTGAGGCTCCCGATCGAGCGGAGCGAAGTCTCCTTTTTATTCATGCACATATCTTGACAAAGTTCGACGAATGACAAGCTTTACCAATTTTCGCAAAGTGCGTAAGCAGAGTACATTGCATCGAATACGAGCCGATCACGGTGGCAAAAATCAGGATTCCTGCAAAATGGAAAGAATCGAGCACAATCACGGGTTGAGAGGTCTCAGACCACGCAATTCTGAAGTCATCTCTCGGTCGAAGGAGCTCTCCGAGACCTAGCAATGACACTATCTCTGCTGTCGAGGAGGGAGGTCGCAGGGAACAAGAGCAAATCAAGAGAGCAACTTCGGATATGGCGACATCAACTGCTTCGTCTGTATGGTGGTTTGATCACTCTGACTCTTTTGAGAAGTATCTCGATCGAAGCAAAAGGACAATGAAACTACATGTTCATCTACAACTGGCGCCTCAAGCAATAGACAAGATGTGACTGGATTGCGGTACTCGATTCTTATCTCGATTCTTGCCTTGCAACCCTCTGAGTCATCAGTTATCCCTTGGTCAAGTCTTAGAGAAATGCCTATACTCAGCCCTTTGACGATTGTGTCAGCTAACAATCAGAGCGATGATAGTCGTACCGAGAACGAGAGATTTCGTCCCATATACCGCTGCTGAGATAAGACGAATGGCTGGATATGCAGCCAATCACTTCTCTCACCTTGCACACACACGAAACAGCCTCGATGCCAAGAAGTGAAGTCGCAATTACTTTTTTTTTCCAATGTGGATTATTCATGATTATTGAACAAACACGCCAAATCACTTTGTACGTGTACATGAGACAATTACTGCCTTCGAACCCTGTCAGCCTCGCGGGTGATTTGTTTCATGTCTTCGAAACACGCCTCCCACAAACACCTCTCACAGCAACAATTGCCTCCCAGCGCACCCGCAGCCCACTCGCGACGATCCTTGACCGGCAGATCAATGTCGCAATAATGGCTCAAAACCTCCTCGCCCTTCTTGAGCCCGGCTTTGTACTTGATGCCCCCACGAGCTTCGCTGCCATGCCAGGTGGGTCGTTCTTCCAGAACGCGGAAACGTACGTCACTGGCCCAGCGCCAGGTCACGTTTGGATTGCAGCTGTGGTTTGCAAGACACCACATGGGATGCACGGCACTGACTTCGGGCCCGCGAGCGACGCCGCCGCCGGAGCCGCTCAGACGGGCGGAGGCCGTGCCGCGAAACTTCGCGTACAGGGTGTTGAAGACCCAGACGTCGTATTGGGGGTTCTTGAAAATGTCGACGTCCATCTTTTCGAGCATGTTGAAGGGGAGCACGACGTTGGCTTGGAAGCTGAAAGGTAGGGTGCGAGGGAAGGGTGACTCGGTGCTGTGACGGTCGTGGGGGCGCCAGTGTGTCGAGAGATCGAGGGTGTGGTAGTCGCCCCAGATGAATTTGACATACTTGATGTCCAGGGGATGAATCTCTTGTGTCTCGGCCATTGCCAACGATCTAAGCAGCAACAGAGAATACAGAGCGTTGGCAGCCTCGGCGGGTGGGACGTCCTTGGCAATGTCTTCGACACCGCGATCGCAGACAGCTGGGTGGTACTCTTCTTCAGCAAGGTCACTGCACCTTTGACTGCAGAAGACGACCTCGCAGTCAGGACATTGCACGACCTCTGCTGAGGCCGGATCGCTGAGCTCTGGGAGGTCGGCGCTGCACGCGTCACACAGAGCATCTTGCAAGCGGTTGTTTGCTGTGAGTAGCGAAGTTTCGGAGAGCACAATCTCGCCAGGTGCAATATCGTCTTTGGCGAAGACGCCCAATTGTGTGACAAACTTCTCAGCGCCGTCGCCCTCGGTCAAGAGAGGAAGCTTGGTAGCCTTGACCTCCAGTCTGGGTGCAACCTTGTCCATTTCTGCATTAAGGAACTCCAAGCTCTCAGCCGAGCAGCGATCGGGTTCGTGTTCGTTCCACGGGTAGCATTCTCTGCGAACCATGCCTTCGTCGGGAAACTGATCAAGTCCAAACTTGAAACCAGGCTTGTTGTACTCGTCAGGCTGTGTCTCACGCAGCCAGTCGTCGATAGCAGCGTGGATAACGTCCAGAGTTGCTTCAATTGTGGGGTCTTCTCCAAAGAGATCCTGAGCCTTGAAGCAGTATTCCGCTGCGCTTCTCTGGCAACCAATGACGTGAAGACACTGAGCAAGCAATGCGTACCTACTGGTTGTCAGGAACGAATTTACTACTACAGAAAATGTGGACCACGGCTTACACTTGAAAGGAGAAGAGGCCCTTTGTCCATACCAAGACCTCAATGTCCGATACATCAACGTCTACGAGCTGGTCCTTGTTTCTCAACATGAACTCGGGGTAGAGGTGAGCCAGAATCTCGGCATTCTCCAAGATGTTCTGATGTCTATATTCCAACGATTCTTTTGAAATGCTCAAGGCCAAAGATTCGATAGCTTCATCGCAGAATTCATCCTCGTTATTGATCGCATCAATGAGCAAGAGAGCCTTGTATGCCGAGCCGATGGCGAGATCAGGGTATCCGACCTCTACATAGGCCTTGGCGATGCGCAGGTACAAGTCGATGTTGTAGGGATGTTCAGGCAGGAAGCTGCAAAGTTCGTACAAAGCGTTCAAGCGTTTTCTGAGCTCGGGATTGGCGATGTGGGGATAGTGTTCGTCTGTTGAGAGATCCCACTCTCGCGAGAACAGGGTCGAGCGCGGTGCATAGGGGAGGTCATCAGACTCGTCTCGGTGGTGCCCATTCATTCTGCCATTTTTCTCGTTTTTGTAGCTGCTGATGGTCGCATTCAAGCGGGCCATGGCCTCTTCAATCCGATGAAATGAAAAAGCATCTTCCGACGATGTCATTGTCGTTCAGCGGTTGCGATAGCTCACAGTCTCTGAACGAAGTTTTCTGGTCAACGATACACCGATAGATGCAGCTTTCGTGAATTTTTCTTGACGCGGAACATGCCGTCAGACGCGCTCATCGCGTTGTGTGAGCCGCGGGCGTGGAGGCCGTTTCTTTTCATGATTATGTTTCAAGAACATGTCTACTTCCCAGAGTCTTTTCCTAGGGGGCATCAACGACAAATTCCTCTCGATACCTGTGTTGATCTGAAGAGAGCTTTGATTGTTCGTAAAGCATTCACTGGATCCAAATTCTCCTTGCTGCTCATCAACGATGCTTTGCCTCCAGACCTCAAGAAATGCATCAAGAAATGCAAGTCTCCATTATGATGACCCCTTGCTTTCTGTCGGATCTGTCATGCTACCAACTGCTTGGTTAGGACTCGACTAGCTCGTTATTTTGTAACATATCTCGATCGAAAACTTCAATCGGCAGATGGAAGATCTGAATCGCAACGTGTGGTGCATGTGGTTAATGCCGGAGCCAATCACCGAACGATCGGCCGCAGTCTTGCACTATTGAGCTTCGAGAAAACAAAATTCCGTGATTTGTAGCCGCACTTGGAGGAAGAATAACCTGCGATTTTGCCAATGGCTGCCCGGTAGTGTGCCACGTTGGTGCTCAGATGGCCGTCTCTGCCGGTGCACTGAGAGTAATCAGTCCGTGTCGACCTTGGTAGCGCTCTTTGTAAAGATAGCAGCCGTTTCCGATATCTGCTACGCGCGTAATGGACACGACTGCGAGAGACGCCTAGGGAGCCGCTGAACAGAAGTCCAGAGATAGTGGTAACTCGACAGTGCTCACCACCGAATCATGGGTGCAATAACGCAAGTCTGTCGCGCAGCACCTATAAATTGACTTGCTGTCCATCTACTCATGGCCAAATCACGTCCATAGGACACACGATCAGGCGAACTATGCATATCGGGTTGGTTCGAGTCAAGCAAGAAGTTTCTTTCAAAAGTCCCTGGGCTAAGCAAAAAGAGGCAAGGCGGGCAATTACCCGCCCTCAGTGATCGACGATCCGAAAATTCGATCTGTGTGGGGTTTTAGTGGTTGTTTCGATGAAAAGAGGCCTCGGCCGAGACTTCGAGCAAACAGAAAGAAAAGCTTATTTCAGATCAGCCGATTCAATTGCGTGGAAAGTTGAGGCAACCGAAAGTGAGAATGGAAAGAAATGAATTGTATGTGAAAAATGCTATCTTCTAATTCGTTAATAGGCACAAAGCAATGTGCTGATGCAAAAAGGGGTATCTAAAACAACAATAAAGCGCTGACTGGATCAAGCACCAATTCCGGAATGCAAGCAAAGAAACTCCCAGAAATGCTTCGCGCCCATGGACCCGATGGTCAGAAATGCCATGAATGAGCCCATCATGACTCTGTTTTGAGATGTGCAAAAGGTAGTTGTCTTTAGAGACCACGCAGACTGTGCGTGATAATGTCGTAATGTCGTGAAGCGTTTGACCACTGATTCGGTCAAGCAATGAGGAGAGGAACATTCCGCAGCGTGAGCAGTTTATCGACTTTGCGAGAAACCGACGATGTTCGCACAACGCAGGCAGTAGAAGCTGTTGAGACCATAAGATACCATGTTGGCAGCCTTACCGGTCGTGACATCAATGCTTTGGGAGCGATGGCAGCGTGAGCATCTGGCAATCTCCATGGGTGACTGCATGCTTGCGAGGCTTGATGAAGAGTCATCGGCTGAGTCTGAGTACTCGTCGCCAACAGCTAGAACGTTTTGAAGAGGTTGAGGCTGAGGTCGTTTTGGTGGAGGGATGTGTGCGACCTGAGTTTGGAGCTGGAGTAGACTGTCCATTCTGTTACGAGTTGTGGTTGTGGTTGTGGTTGATGGTGATTGAAGTGGGGGTCGATAAGCCAGCAGAGGATTTGAAGGGTCCGAGACGATGTTTTCTCCAGAGGGGGTGAAAGGAGTGGTCAAAGGAGTTTCGTCGTTGCAAGAAGAGTGTTGGTTGTGTTGGATGGAAAAGTAACACATGCTCTGAACGGGAGAAGGGTTTATATTTGAATTGGACATTTCAAGACGATGGGACGGGAAGAGGATCTCAGATGCACCAGTTGGATCGCCAGATGGAGCGGACTGAGCATGCATTTATTCAAAACCGCAAAAGAATCTCGATGTTCGCCCACCACATCGCTGATTGCTTTCATTGGCGTTCTGGCCAAGCCCGTGCTTCGCGCTGTTTAGTGCGGTAACTTAAACCAAGCCACCTGCAACGCCGCCAAGACAGGTGATTATTACGCATCCCAAACTGCACTATTCTGATTCATCAGACAGCAATAATCATGCGACTGTTCATCAGCTTATCGACAAAATCCAGCCGTGCCGCGCATGCTTCTTGAAACCATCCGAGCTCCGGGGGAAGAATGACCGGTCTTACACTCTTAAGTCCGCGCGACTTCTTGCTTTGCTGAGATAACAAGGATCTCACCACCAAAAACTCAAGGCTGACAAACCCCTTGCTGAGCCGACCAAGGCTCTTTGCGTACGTATACGGTACGTCCCCTACCATCGTTGCTGGAGGTACTGTATGCAGGCAGCCGCAAAGATCTGTTTACCCAAACACCGTCACGCCTCCGTGTACTTGTTTCACGCAGAATACTGCATTCTGTTCTGAGAGCATTTGACGTTGACCTGACCAAAACGCCAATTGCTTCGAGGCCACACTGTCGGGCGTTTTCACCTGGATCTTCGAGTGTGAAGTTCGGACCCGGAACGTCTCCTCTCCGCATACTGCTTCGCGCCGTTGCGCCTGCGGGCCTGTCCGGTTACCTACACTCAGTCCATCCTGCGCTCTGGGACACACACTAATACGACCCTGGCAACCCGGGACAGCTCATCACGAACGACAATAGAATATACTAGCAGAGCACGAGCAGTCAGGCCCCCAGCAAAGCGAACGCTTATGTGATAGCTTCCGTTGATCAGGGACGTGGTTGCACAATCAAATTGATACCACAATCTAACTGCTGCGACGAACGCTCCTTCGCTGTGGCAGGGCCTGGAACAGTCGAAACATGTGCAAGGGCGAGCTCCACAACTTGCTTGTTGCATTGCCAAAGTGTGAACATCATGTCCACATCGAAGGCACGCTTACACCACATCTCCTGTTCAAATTTGCTGCGAGGAACAACATAGACCTCGCTTCGACTGGTGATCCAGCTTATGCCAGCGAGAATGAGCTGCAGACGCGTTACGGCTCCTTCAGTTCCTTGTCTGACTTCATACGGTACTTCACATTTGGTAGTTCGGTCTTGCTAACGGCCGATGACTTCGAAGAACTAGCTTATGCCTACTTCAGGAAAGCTCATGAGCAGAATGTGCAGCATGCAGAGGTGTTCTTCGATCCACAGGCACATACCAGCCGTGGCATCACCTATGAGACTGTAGTACAAGGGCTGTCACGCGCGAAACAGCAAGCTGAGCTAAAGCTTGGTATGAGCGTGGAATTCATTCCATGCATCTTGCGCCATCATGGCTTAGAAAGCGCAACGAAGATGTTCCGAGACATCGAAGACGCCGGTCACTTTGCAAACGGTACCGTTGGTGGACTCGGCATGGCCGGCGATGAGCTCGTGCATCCACCAGAGTACTTCAAAACGGTATACAATCGTGCAAGGGCAGCCGGGGTACGATGCACGGCGCATGTGGGCCAAGCAGGTCCGGTTGCCTTTGTATCATCCGCGCTTGATGACCTCAAGGTCGGTCGAGTTGATCATGCGTGGATCGCGAAGACGAACGCCCGACTGATGCAGAGGCTTGCTGAGACGAATTTGCTCGTCACACTTTGCCCAATCTCGAATGCTACGCTTGGCTTTGTAGGCAGCATCTCTGAGGTGCCGATTCGAGAGTTTCTTGATCGTAATATTCGCTTCAGCATCAACAGCGATGACCCAGCGTACTTCGGCAACTACATCCAAGAGAACTATTGCGCTGTCCAGGAAGCCTTTGAATTGAGTAGATCCGATTGGAACACGATCGCTGTGAATGCGGTGGAAGGATCTTGGTGTTCAGACGAGCGGAAGCGTGACCTGCGAGATCAGGTCACCGCAGCATTCACAAGATGGGAGGCTATCCATGGCGCCTAGGCAGACACCATGCACCCAAGTGTTCAATGATCTCTATTCCTCAATAGGCAATCTTACTGTAATTTCACCCCTTAGGCTTGATGCCACATTTGGTTCCTTGTGAACTTTGGCCCAGAATCTTGCCGTTCTCCGCCGTGGCTTGAGGTGTTACGAGACGGACGGCTACGTACGGATGGCGATGCTGCAAGCCATTCGTGTTGCGCAGTGCAGGTCGCATACATTACGCCTGGCTGACTTGTAAGGCGCGCGACCATTTCAAGGCCGGCCACGGCCACAAGACACCGTTTGTTGTCCTTGAAGCCGGAAGTCTGGTCTGGACCGTTCCATCAAAAGACCCTTTGTTATTTTTGCACATGCGACATGATTCATCTTCGTAATTCAGTGTGCGAGAAGTTGGGGACGACACCATGGCGCAGTTGAGAGCTCAACTAATGCAAGTCGCATGGCTGAGTAGGAAATTATGTGTACATGTTGCCGCGACATGTTTTCCTAGTTTTCGATTTGCTTGTTGTTTTGGTTCGGAGTAGAGCCCGCCAGAGCGGGACCGGCCAGACCGACAAAGGCTCTCCGACTTTTTGCCCAAACACGTTTCATGTCAAGATGCCACCGTTTCAAGTCTCAGGCCTATCTTTCCAGACAGAGGACAACCGTTCTATTCAGAAGTACTTGCCAGTCGTTCTAGAAGTCTGCTTTATTGAGAAGAATCTTTGTATCAAATAGTCTGCAAGGTCCAGGCTGTAGGGTCAAAGCCCTTCATTGTCCTTCATCATGGCGATGAGAGGCGTCGCGAGCAATTTCGCAAGCCCCTAGGACGCGTCGTACCACCCACTCCAAGCCAGTATGGCGCAGAGAACAAGGGCTGATTCGCAGCACTCCTCTTGATTACGAACGCAAAAGTTATTTCATCCTGTCCACCTTATCTGAGGTGAGCAGGGCTTGATTCGTATTGTTTCATCGCTGCCTGATGCCGTAGCAAGAAGATGAAACGCGCAATGCAAATTGCGTACGCAGTGCGAGATACACCACCTTGACCGTGGCTGTGCTTTTGTTCGCTGCTGATACATCACTTGTCAAGCAATCGGCATCAGGCGAACTGTTGAGGACGCCGTGATGGATACCTTGCGCCGAGTCCGAACGCCTTGAGAGGATGAAGACAGCTGATGAGGCTAAGCCACTTCCTCCGTATGGTGGGTGCGAGCTGCAATAGATCGACGAAACATGTGATCTTCGCGACGAAGTATGTGTCCTTTTGCTTTGGCCGAGATCTTTGCAGGCTCTACGTTGATGAGGAGGATTCTCGCACCGCCTATGGACTATCAGAGTTGCAACGTAGACAACGAACCAACCAAACATTTCGAATAGTGAGTCAGATCTCGCAGATTTGTGACAAGGTTTAATCTCACAACAGGCAGTACCCAGGACAGTGCGGTTATCTTTGTATTCGGGCTATGCTTCAATTGGGACCAATTATGACGCTCGAGTAGCGTTGCAGCTGAGGGGATCTCTATCGGAGCCTAGCTATATAGTACAAGTTGTCTGTTTTGTATGATGATTGACAAAGCGGACATCATAGCAGATCCCCAGATCTCTCGAGCCTCTTTGGAGTACGAACAATTACTGTGAAGAGATCTAACAGCCAATAGCATCGGGACCTTGCTTGGCCGCTCTGTTGGCAAGAGTGGCTCAAGTGAACAATCGTCGCTTAGATGCCCTGAGAAAGCGTCTTACTTTGAGATGAAGATCATCGCGTTAACTGCGCGAGCAACAGTTTTCCGAAAGTGGAGGTAAACACTGGAGCTGTCTGGCTCTTGAGAGCAGGGCCGGCAGCCCATGGAAGGATTCAGAACCCGCTGGTGGACCTCCGGATGAAGAAGCTTCGAGTGATTTCACGTTCTTGAACTGCGTGTCCAAAGACCATCGCACAGTCGCTGCTGGTGCCAGAAATCTGAAGACATCACTATGCGGCCGAGGAGAGTGTAGTGGCGACGAGGCTCTGCCTCGAGCAATAGGATTAAGGTAACACGTGAAAGTCCATCGGCCATTGCGGAAATGACGCCAGCGACAGTCGGAAGTTGGCTCCGAGGAAGGAGCAGCACCCCGTCATGCGGCCTTTTGCCGGTAGAGGAGCTCGCTAGAGGTGTTAGGAGGACAACAACTTGATAGTCTTGCAAACACACTGATGCCAGCAACTACGTTGCAAGTAGTACGAGTCAATTGCAGGCTAGGCATTGGCTAATTGAATGATCGCGGTGAGAGCGGTAGAATGTCGCGGAAATGTTGCTGGTATTCTCGGAAGGCCAAGGCTGGTAAGAGCCCCACGGCACTAGGATTGGAAGGCGCTCGTCATCGGCAAAGAAGTCGTTTATCTGATAAGTCGTTCGGTCCCCATCATCTGTATCCTTGTCACATCGCCAACCCTCCAATCTAAGCCCTTTCTCCGCCATACACGCACGGTATCAACAGCTTCAACCCCGGCGACCATCTCCAGCAAATCTCTATCCACCATGGGCAAGTCACCAAATGTCTACAGCTTTCCCGGCGTCGCCGAGCTGGCTCCCACTCTTCGCCAATACGTCCTCGCACAGCAAGCCGCCTCAATTGAGCGTCATGGCACTTTCAGAGTCGCCGTCTCAGGAGGCTCTCTCCCCAAGACCCTCGCACAGGCACTTCTCTCCGAGGGCGACGGCAGCCCCGCCGACACTGTCGACTTCAACAAGTGGGAGATCTTCTTCGCCGACGAGCGTTGTGTGCCGCTAGACCATGAAGACAGCAACTACAAGTTGCTCAAGGACGAGCTGCTGGAAAAGATCAACAAGGAAAAGTTCGGCGAGCCCAAGGTCTATCCCATCGAGGAGAAGTACCTTGACGACGCCCAAGAATGCGCCGACCAGTATGAGAAGCAACTTGTCTCCATATTTGCTGCCCGCGACTCTGTCAAGCTTCCCCTCTTCGACCTTATTCTTCTCGGCTGTGGTCCTGACGGCCACACCTGCTCTCTCTTCCCCGAGCACCCCCTGCTGCGCGAGACCGACGCATGGGTCCTCAGCATTTCCGACTCGCCCAAGCCCCCACCAAAGCGCATCACTCTGAGTCTGCCCGTTGTTCTCCACGGCGCAAAGATCGCTTTCATCGCTACCGGCGCCGGCAAGCGCGACATCTTCAAGAGCATCTTTGAGACCGAGGAGGGCCGTGCCTTGCCTTGCGGTCTGGTCAACGAGGGTGCCGGCGACAAGGTTAGCTGGTTCACCGACAACGCCGCTCTCGAAGGCGTCAGCGTACCCCGCAGAGGAAGCCTGTAACCACCTTCAAGAAGAGAAAACAAACCAAAATCAGAAAAAGAGTTCATGGATTGATTTTCCTCCTCACTGGTCTGAGGGAGCCCTTGTGTGTTTTTCCCCCTCGAGTGTGTGACTGGATTCACCACCCCTTTGCCCATATTTCCTACTGAAATGAAATTATACCAATGAAGACTGGATTCTTCGGGCATTGGGAGGTTTTCTGATTCGGGAAGTCTATAGAAGAGAGAAAGTCGATTTCCTTGTGCGTTGTCGATTACCCTTTTAGCGCTTTATACCATGAGAAATTTGAGTTCTATCCCCTTTTTGATCCTTTCAACACTTTTCCTAGAATTCTTTTATTAGTGTCGTAACAGAGAAACACGACTTGGTTGTTTGGAAAGTAGACCGAATTGTCTCTCCAAGATCAAGAACACAGTGAAGAAGTAACATTATGGCGAGTTCGAGCGTTGCATCGGGAACAGAAGTACCTCTGTGAACTTGTAGACTTTGTCTTTGGTAAACAAGCTCAATATGACTCTTAACAGGTCGGCTCACCCGGTTGAAGTAGTATTAGGGTTGTGGAGTCGAGGTGGTTTCACGAAGGGAACGTGTTTTTGAGCAAATCAGACAAACACGGTCGTCGATGTTTTGGTGCATCGTCACACCGACTTGGCCGTCACACCGACTTCACACAACAACAAGTAATTACGACAGAACATCTCAAGCACAATGTCGTCGCGAATGCCCTCCTCTCGACGTCCCGTACGGCCAGCACCAATATCCGAGGTAGCATCCTTCCACCTCTCAACTCTCCAACAGCGCTGAGACGGTCTAGGATTCAGGAGACAGCCACGGTGCAGTGAAGACCAAGAGCCAGCTTCCACAGCTGACTCCTCGCTCGCTCAAGACAACCAAAGATGTTTCTGTCTCCAGCCTGCCCATATCGAGTCCGATCAGACCGACCATGGCGCAAAGAGACAAAGCTACAATGCCTCCGCCCTCTGCTCCTCTCGTGCGTGCCCAGTCCATTCGCGCTCGCGGCATACCGCAGTCTTCCTCGTCCGCTACCACTCCCAATTCCGCCATTGGTGCACCGTCAAGGGCAACATCGACACGGACAGCTGCCCTTTCCTCGACGAACCCTGCCGCAAAGCCTCGTGTCGCATCTCACAGTCGCAACGCCAGCACGTCGACCACAACGGCATCGGCTATGGGAGACTCGACTCTGAAACGTCCTGCGATTCTTACTTCGAGCAGACATGTCAGATCTCAGAGCTCGACGACCGCGCTAAAGTCGCGCCTTACGACCCCATCCACTCCTTCCACACCGACTTCGGTAAAGAGCAGTGCAGAACCAGCTAAGCCTCTTAGCAGACGCCTTGTACGGCCGGCGGCTACATCAAGTGTGCCGAATCTCGAGCCGTCCACCTCAAGACCGGCCTTCAATACATTGCAACAGCACTACAGCCCTGCGAAATCTACTCTCCCCAAACCTCCCGTGCCTTCGTCGCGAGCCGCGCCATCTGCCCAGGAGAAGGCAACCTACTCGGGTACCGCCTTTGAGACGACCAAACTACAGTCGGAGCTGTTGTATCTCTCACTACTCCACGAATCTGCCGAGCCAAATCTCCGAAGTTACGAGCAGAGTGCCAAGAGAGCACTCGGAGCGGAGTTCGAGGCAGCACAACAAGAAGTGGAAACCATCCGAGAGGAAGAACGAGTTCTTCAGGAACAGGGAAACCTCGCTGCTATAGCCGAGTGGTTGGGCATTCAGGGGACACAAGTGGGCGGCGAAGCTGCAGAGATGATCCAGAGTCTGAGTGGCTGCTTTAACGAGCTAATGGTACTGTCATCGCCGGAGAGTAAGTATACCGGGTTGGTACGCGCCTTCTCAGAATGGGCTGCCGAAGCGACGGAACAGGATAGGGCACACGTCTTTTCTGGACCTCTGTCGCACGATTGGCACGACCTGAATGCATCGATCTCGCAGAGGATACGGTTGATTGAGCGAGAGGTCGAGATGCTGCCATCTGCGCCAAGACGCTCAACAGAGGATGAGCTAGAGTCATCACTCAACATTGTTCTCAGATGCTTGAAGAAGTTGGCATTGGGCATGAAAGAGGAGCTGGAGGCTATGCTGAGACTTGAGAAGCAAGTGGTCAGCACAGAGAAGCAACGTGTGGGTAAAGCTGTGGCCGGTCTATCTCTCGACACGCTCTTGCAAACTTCAGAAGAGTGGACAGCAGCGTGGTAGATAGCCACCCCCACTTGGCTTGGGGTAACGGAATCAAAGCCGAACAAAATCGATGACGTAGATGAAGGCTTGAATGATGACCAAAACAAAAAGTATACCGGTCGCTGTCAATCGCAGCAGATCTGAAGGACAATCGACGCGTGAGAGCGAAGAAGAGGAGGAGTAGACGGAGAAAATGGCTGGAGGACAATTGATGCGTATCCCGTACACGGCGCCACTACCCGCGCCAACCATCATCCCAGCGGCAGCAGCCTCAGTGTCGGGGGCAATTGCGGCCCTGAGCGACTTCCTCAACTCGACGCCTCGACAGGCAAACAACAACAAAGACAAGACGGTCCTGCTTACCGGAGCCGGCATCTCGGTGGCTTCTGGACTCGCAGATTACAGAGGCACCAAAGGCACCTACACGCTGAACAAGACCTACCGACCCATCTACTACCACGAATTTGTGGCCAGTCACGCAGCGCGGAAACGCTATTGGGCTCGCAGTTTCCTGGGATGGACCAACTTGAACAAGTCCAAGCCGAATCCCGCTCACAAGGCAGTCGCAGACCTGGGTCGCATGGGATACCTGTCCAGCGTCATTACCCAAAGTATCCACCACTGTCCTGGCACCACGCATTCACAGACTAACCAGAAACTCACAGACGTCGACTCCTTCCATCCCCAAGCCCACCCCTCTCTCCGCACCCTCGAACTCCACGGCTACCTTCGCAGCGCCGTCTGCACAACCTGCCGCACCGAGTACGACCGCCAACTCTTCCAAAATGACCTCGCCCACCTCAACCCGGCCTGGTCCGATTTCCTCAACCAAATGCTTGCTTCCGGTGCCCTCACCACCGAAAACCCCGATGAAAGACGCCGCTTAGGATTGAAGACAAATCCCGATGGTGATGTCGATGTGCCTGGCGTTGACTATGCGACTTTCAGGTATCCCGCTTGTCCTAGTTGTCTGGCGAGACCGCCGAGAGACAAAGACGGGAATGCACATGTTGTTGAGGTTGACAAGGATGGCGCTTGGTCGGCGGAAAAGAGCACGGCGGGTATACTGAAACCGAATGTCATCATGTTTGGCGAGAGTATACCTGATGCTACAAAGACGGCTGCCGAGTTTGCCATCGACGAGGCGGCGCGGGTCTTGGTGTTGGGCTCATCTTTGGCCACATATTCGGCTTGGAGACTTGTCAAGAGGGCCAGAGAGCAGGCTATGCCTATCGGCATTGTCAACATCGGTGGTGTCAGAGGTGAAGATCAGTTCTTCTCTCACCTCACGCCAAACAACACAGGAAGCCAAGGCTTGAGATGCGCACACATCCTTGAAGAGATGCTGCCCGGTCTTGTCCAAGAGTTGGGTCAGAAGAACACTGCGTCTTTGCATGCTGCTAGCATGCCGCGGCCATTTGTGCCTGCGCCTTGGGCTTGAGTCTGTACTGCATAACCTATCCCGACACATTCACGAAAGAGGCAGCACTGTCTTGATCAGACATTGAGAAATACGCCGACAAGCCGTCCGCTTCCCGCTCTTCGTACGAATTCTCGATTGTGTATCGGAATGACGAAACAGTTTTCAGGAGTGTCCGCCCTGCGAACTTTCGAATCAAACGATACGTCTCAGTTGGCAAAATTCGACTCAGATCTTGATTGGAAGCCAGGTCAAGCGAATGCATGTCTACAGGGACCCTCGCAAGTCCATCTAGCTGATGCATGAATCAGTCTGGCTAGCCACATGACGTGCACTCATCTCTATCCGTCTGCACACGAGAGCAGGAGCTTTCGGTACGTTTTGCAAAGAAATTGGGTATCCACAGCAAAGCTATCTATAACATTCGGCAACAGTTTGGAAGAGACGGAAAATTTCGGGATAATGGCTAGCATCAAAGCGACAATCTTAAAAAAAAAATGAAATCATGCAAGTCAAGACAAGAGATATAGCTACCTAGGACCCATTATGAAGAAACATCTGAAGACCACGCCTATTTGTCGGTCAGCTGGATACCCAGAGCATCAAATCTAGGCGCAGGAGTGATGGCATCCTGATCATCCGACTTTGATCCCTCCGACCCCGCAGACACAGAGGCAACCTTGTTCACCTCTTTTACCTCACCAACCACACCCTTCGTCTCGTTCTGCTCAAAGTTCTTCTCATCCAACACTTCAACAGGCCCATGCGCCGCAGCCTCCTCATCCCTGCCAACCGCATCACCTCCGTGACGATTGAGAAAGAGATCCCTACGAAAAGGCTCCAATGTCTTTCGATGCGGCACCGGCTCCTCAGAAGCCCACCGCCAACAATTCCTACACAGCGCCATCGCGGCACCTTCAGAGAATGGCGTGATCATGACAGCCGCCAGCCCAATCACTGCATAACAGCAGACGAACAGAATCAGGCAGATGGACCAATAGGGCAGGATATCGAGATGCGACAATGTGACGCAGAGCCAAGCGCCAAAGGACCAGAAGACGAACCCGTGAATGAGGTAGATGGTGAAGGTGTGAGGGAAGAGGAGGATCCAGACTTTCATGCTCAGGAACCATTGAAAAGAGGTACTGAGTTCCGTCATCATTTGCACGGCGCCGGCGAAGAGGATGGTGTTGAGGCGTGGCTCGAAGTATGCCGGGTACATGGAGTCGATCTGACCTTGCGGCGCGCCGCTTGCAAGGTTAGGGTGGAGATTGCGCTCGCGTGTCATTATGGTGTAGAAACCGCGGTCTTCGAGGAACGTCCATAGGGGGCCTTGGATCACGAGTACCCAGAGGATGAGATAAAAGGGGTAGAGGAATTTTGGTCGAGCCTGGAGGTAAGCCACGTAATTGTATGTGACGTTCAAGTCGGCAATCATGAGACCGACCCAGAAACAGCTGCCCCAGTTCGTAGAGTACCAGTTCACTGCAATGCACCAAAAGTAAAAAGCAAAGCGCTTCCACGAGCTTTTGATCTCGCGGACCATGACGGCGCCCAGCAGTGTCGTGTAACTGAATTGAAGTTGTACAGGGATGGTCCAAAGCACACCGACGCAATAGTGGTTGACGATGCTGGGTGCTTTGTTTGGAATGAGATATCCAAGTTCCAATATTTCGTTCAAAAACCAGCCAAAGTTGGGGTAGTTGGTGACCCATGGCCACGTGGACCAAGTAATGGAAGGAAGCCATTCCAATTTTGCGGTCAGGCCGAGCTCGATGAAGAAGTACTCGAGAGTGGCCACAACAACCGCAGGTATAACCATACGCGGCGCTCTGAGCAGCATCTTTTTTGCGACATCGGCAAGGTTGCCGGTACGGAGGAAGTTCTGGGCCAAAAAGCGGGTGGAGGTGGTGAAGAATGGACCTAGATGCAATTAGTAAAGGTTTCGTGATGGCAAACAACTGATGCGTACCGATCCAAATAGGATTCAGAAGAATAGGTGTAGCCGACCATCGCGAGTAGAGCTCCGATTCGTAGTGCCTTCCGTAACCAAGACCACCCGCGTACGGAATGAAGGTGAGGGTGAAGTGGATCAGTGTAACACCGATACATGATATGGCGACAAGACCAGCAAGGAAATCAATACGTTTGGGCGTGGTAGTGCGGGGTGGCAGCAAAGAGTTCTCTGTAAGCGTCAATGTCGACTGGCTAGGGACTTCCTGAGCAGTGACGGTAGCCTCTTTCAGCTTTTCATCTGTCGCTAACGACTTCCTCTCCGACACGCGAATCTCTACAGACTCACGAATAGTCTCAGGACTCTTCATGAGCCTCCCAGTATTGACCTCAGGACTTGGGCAGACAAGTGTGTTGCTGCTGCTCAACCATCCCTCATTACTACCAGAAGGACTTTCTCGTAGGCTTCGCTGACGGAGTGAGATGTCAAATGGCATAGAGCTTTCAGCATCCATCTTCTTCCTTAACAAAGCCATATCAATGAAATCGGCTGTGCTTGGGGCTCTCGAAAGTGCCGGTGTCCTTGCTTCCCAGGGTGTGGTGAGGTTGGACGATGATGCCTCCGCCGTGGTGCATTTATAGTCCCACTTCGATTTTGGCACACCCTCACTACCGAGAGTGGAGCTGGATGCTGAATGGGCCAATTGTAGCTTCTCATTGCTGCCTGTAGAGATTGGTTTTTGGTGAATAATTTCTGCAGACTCTGTCTTCTTTGCCGAGAGCAACTTCCATGGCTGTCTGCGGAACAGCACATTCAAGAGGGCTACAAAACCAAAGAAGGAGGAAGATCCAGCCACTACTCCTGAGGGCAACTGCCACTTCTCATTCCTTGGTGGTTCCTTCCACGCTTTTAGCGCGGCCGATGTATAGTTCGAAGACTCTCTCAGAGTGAAATCATCAACTTTGCATGCAAGAGCAGCATTGCACTGTGCGTCGAACTGCTGTTGCTCTGCAGTAGTGGTGGTAGAAGAGTTAAAGAATGCTCGAACCCATGCAACGCTTGCAACCGAGCGATTCTTGGGTGGCCCTTCCGTCCACTCGGAATCACCGGTGGACCAATGTTTGAAGCTCAATGGCAGTGGCTCTGTTGGGAATTTTCCTTTCTTGTATGTGATCGAGCGAGTGAGGTTCTCGCCAAGCGTGAAATTGACGTGCTCCTTGGTCCAATCCATACGAACCGTCATGAAATCCCATGGATTCGTGGCAGGAATGCTGCTAGAATCTCTCTGTAAAGTTGTGTAGTTCAGTCCATACTCTTCTGAGGGATATTCTCCGTTGACAAGTGTAGTGATTCGAGCGTTGTTCGGATTGTCATTATTCAATAAGTCTATCTCCATGGAGCTCGTCTGATTGAACTGAAGCATCATCGACAATGCAGAACCGCCCATCCACGGTCCTGGTCCTCGCACTGAGGCGCGGAATGTTCCATGAAGAATATCTTGTCGTTGTGATTTGATGGCTCCGCCGTCTACGACATGATATTTCGTGCTTGGGCTCACGAAGAGATCCAGAGCTTGTGTACCTTTGAAAGAAGAATTTGAGATCACACTGTTGCCAGCAACAGCGCCTTGACGGTATAAGCTGTTCCATCCTTTCTCGGATTTGTGTGTGAAGGATTCGATGCGAAACACATCATCCGGGATTGTTTGCGTTTCGTTGAAATAGACGATGATTGAATCGGTGAAAAGATGATCAGTGGAAAAGTCGTAGTATCCGCAGGCACATGAGTGAGAGGCGGCGCCTGTGACGAGGCTTCCTGCCCCAGCCACGAGGTATAGACCAGACCGCATGATGTCTCCTCAAAAGGACTAGCAATCGATGGATAGTACAAAATGGTAAGTAGAGCAGAGCAATGTCTGATGGAGGTTGACTAACACCATCTGGCTGACGGTAGAAACATATGGCTGCCCAGTCGATGCGCTGATCCCCTATCTGCCCTAAAGCGTGCCAATTCGGTTGGGTGACCAAGACCAATGCTAAGAACCCAGTCCATCTTCTCCGTAGAGAAATAATTCAACATCATGGTATACCATGCAGAAAGGACTAGCGTGTCATCTAGCCGACCAGCGATCTTTTGATGAAACCATTCAATGCTCCGAAAAAGCCACTATGGCTTTCGGGATGAAACTGTCAATGCAAGCCGTGATGGTGTTAGCTGTACGGGACGAAGATTAATGGGCTGAAAGTATGCATCGTCGTTGGCGAGACAAAAATGTCCGAACCGTTCCCGACGAAAAATTGTAAAGCATGGATGTTCAAGTCGATATGCATGAAGGCAGGTACGCGTCTGCAGGTTGTGAGAACTATATTCCCTGCTCTTACTGAAGCTGTGCCGTGAAAATGGCAAGGATAGCTCAATTACGCCAGCCTGCTTGTCATGCTTTGCTTTCTGGTTGGACGATAGCATTGGTCTGTATGCTGCGCTTTACCATATCAAGGCGGCATCCAAGCGACCATCAAACCTGCACACATACTGTGTGTTCGCCGCTGCGCGATATTTGGATGATACTGCGGATCATTGCCAGACACCCAGATAGCTTGTGCGGTAGAGACTAGAAGCGTCAATAGTGAAGTGGATCATTCGTTATCCGGTGTTTACCCAAAAGATCCCAGGAACCCGCTTTTGAATGCAGGTACAGATCTGTCGGCTCCCCAGCTCAATGAGCTGCCGTCCTTTATCACGTAAACCACCCTAAGAAGGGACAATTGACACGTTTCTGAACCCTTCTTATCTGGGGATGAACAGGAGGTGCAGCAGCTCGGGAAGGCGCGATGCTGATCTACTACAGATTAGCCATACAATCGTCCACGTTTTGTGGAAGTTTGTCACAATCAGAACTTTACTCTCTGGAGCGAAACACATTGCATGTTGAGTTGTTGGTAGACGCGGACTTGCAATGGCCGAGGAAGAGGCTGAAGCACAGGCTTTCGAGGCTGAGAAATTTCTTGGCTCTGCCGAAACCTTGCTCTTGAGATCTTCCACACTCTCGAATCTCAACGACTTTCGCATCGGAGAGTTCCCCGGCGGATGCAAGGATACCATCTGCAAGTCGATTAGCCAGACATGCATATCTCTAGGCCACTTACTCTCTGGTAGTCGACCCTGACGTGCGAGACCCTGGGCTTCAAATCTCAGATGAACAAGGATACAGCCAGATAAGAATACTTTTGCGACCAATTGAAATGCACTGTTTGGTGTGCTGCAGCGTAGCGTACTAAATCATGAAAATGAATTCCCGAGACAATTCATAGAGGTCCGAGACACTCAGGGCTGACACAAAATTCACGAGTTGACTTGCACTGCCAAATTAACAACGATTTTAGTGACTTCGGCAGGAAAACATGATCTACAGTACAGTGGCATAACATAGCGTCCCAGACCCTGACCATACAACGAAATACACTACATCTGACTCCACTCGAAGAGGTAACCAGCGAGCCACATCGCCGGTCTCTCAACGATCCAGTAGAATGCTTCACCAAAGGCAGCTGTCAAGCCAAGATAGGAAACAAACCCTACAGCGCTCGAAGACGCCACAGACATATGCTTCAGTTCATGAAGAACGACGAAAACCCGAAGGCTCACAATGTATAGCATCAGCGATTGTGCAACATAGAGACCTGGGAGCTATCAACATTTGTGTTAGGTACCCACTCGGTATTTTTGACTTACTAAGTGATCGCTTGCCTATTTCAACCAAGACTTTCGACGAGAGCATCGACCGTACATGACTTGATAGTTCAAGTAGGATCAGAATACCGACTACAATCAGGTAGTCATCCAGTCGAGCATATGCTTGGTCGGTATTGAAGTTACGGGTAGTCAAGTCCTGGCTGAGATGGAGACTAGGATGGAGGACTAATTCGGCTCGAACATGTTGAGGCAAGACGGCGACCCAGAGGTATTTCAAGACTAGACCGGTGATAAGAGAAAAGACGGCTAGTATCCAATAGGGAAAGCAAATGTCATCGCTGAGCTTGAAGCCTGAATCCAAGCGAGCACGTAGGTCGGGATCTTGTGAGATATCAGCAACGAAGAGGCCAGCTGCGGAGTACCAGCCCCAGGAGTTGAACCAGAAAGACCCAATGCTGAATATTGCCACAGCTTGCATGTGCCAGGACGTTCTCGTGAAAGGCATGATGACCATCGCGATATAGACCGTATAGCTCTGAGAGTAGATCAAGGACGGTGCCCACATCGTTGATCCTGGGAAGGCTTGATTTGCCATTTGTTTTCCAAAGTCGCGAACAATCCAAAGAGTGTCCCAGATAGTGTTGAAAGATGCCAATGCAGTCGATGGCATGATAGGAGCTGCAAGATCAGGGTTCTTCAATGCTTGTGCAGCGATATCGATGTAGTAAGTGTTGATGGAGGAGAATAGCGATATGGACAAAGCCAACGCGATGGCAATTGGGATGCCAATTCGCAGAGGACGGGTTATGAGCGAGCGAGCAAAAGATTTAGCGGTTGGTTCCTGGAAAAAGTGTATACAGACAGAGCGTGCTGAAAGTATAATGAAGAACGAAGAGATCAAGCTCTCATTCCAAAACAGCACAGACAGTATCTTTCGGGCCAGGACTTGAGCCGTTGTGCCTGGTACATCTTTTGTGACCACTGCCGGAACGAAAGTCTTGAGAAACAACCATAGGAAGCTCTCGATAGCCAGTACTCCACGCAGACCGTAGAGATGAGATTCTGGGCATCTGGAAGTAGGAGGGTCTGCCCGAACAGGGAGAATCTTCTTGATGGTTGTGAGGAATCTGCTGCGTGCCATTGATGTGTAAGAATCAGAGTCGGGTGTTGGATGAGTGATGCGAGGTGAGGAGACGTGACAGGGCGACCATCCTGTACCACTTATCCTGACCAGTGACCAACCACCTCGTCAAACACAGAACTGCTAAACATTGGCAAGCCGTAAGGGTCTAGTCTACCAGCATTGAACATCGACCCTGGTATTCGTTGGGCGAGCGATCGATTCGGCATCAAGGATCCTGCTAAGTCATCCGGACATGGGATGCTCAAGCATTCAGTGCCTGCAACAAGGGTAAGTCTGATATCTGCATCTTGGAATTGTGTATCGTAGTCTATGCAAAGGCCTGCATTAGCGACGAAGTCAAACCACCACCGTGGCGCTCTGATTGGGTTAGACAGCTTCAAAATCCCCGAGCCGCACTGTATCTTGGCAACCATCGGAGTCTCCACTCGCCGACTGCCGACGACGACGATATGCAGCATCCCAGGCATTCGCGAGTTCTACCTTCCATGCGAGCCCTGTAATGTCGATAATGTGGTATGCATCGCCGCTCGTGGCTTCTCAACAACTTGGGGATGCTTGTCCGCAGAGATCTACGCTGCACTCCGAATAGTTTCGGAGATCTGCGTACGCCACATAGTCGACAACGAGTCCCAGAGACCAATGTCCGGTTGTTCCCACAAACGGTGAGTCTCAAGGTTGGAGAGAGCACTTGTTGAAGCTATCAGCAAGAGGAAAATGGGTAGTTGATGCTATATCTCGATGCCGTTGGAGGTCCGAGATCACAAACCTCGACTTTGAATGATTTGACCTTAGTTTATTCAGTATCACATACGCCCTCTTTTTTGTTTCGTTTCTCTGATTTTTTGCAGAGCCACTTTTCTGTTGGCTCATCCACCCTCGTTTTTGTTTCCTCCTCACAAGATGTCTAAGTTTTTGAACACAGCATCTTACGAGATGTCAAACTCATCACAACCGTTATCTTCATCACTGCTCAGGCGATTGGTCTTGAGTGTTCATGGTCTCGCGGCTCAGTTCTCTGAATGGCTGTTTGACTGGACCCCATTTGTTCTCGTGTCTACGTATTATGTTGCATCCACTGCAGTATACACCTCTGCTACCGAAGGCACAATCAAAGTGTTCTACTTTTTCTACATGGCTGTCAACTTCTACATCGCCGCCTGTACCGTCATCGAGGCCTTTCTCGGAATCTCTCCGCTCCGGGAGTCCAGGAAGGCTGCCATTGAGGTCGACCAGAATGGTTCTCAATTTCCTACGCCTGATGACCAACTTCCTATTATGGATATTGTCATTGTAGCATATCTTCCCAACGAGCAAGACATTGTCAAAGACCAGGTACTCTATGCTTTAGAAGAACTCGTGTATCCTCGCAATAAGTTGCGAATCAATCTTGGTACGAAATGCTTCAGTCATTCTAGAGCATGGCTAATTGATCATGTTCAGTGTACAACACGCCGAAACCTATCGAGCCCCTGCAGTCCGAGCTAGCAGATATGGAGGAAAACTATCCACAACTTAAAGTCGTCAACGTTCCAGGCTCCAAGTCAAAGGCCGACAACCTCAACTACTTCTTCACCTTCAATACCGGTGCAGATATCATCGCTATCTTCGACTGCGATCATTTCCCTCATCCCAATAACCCTCGTTGGGCCGCCGAGCGGTTCATGAAGGATCGTTCGGTGGACATCGTCCAAGGTCGCTGCGTGGTCTATAACACAGGCGAAACGTTCTTCACGAAGATGATTGCTATCGAGTTCGACAAGATCTATGCCGTATCTCATCCTGGACGCTCACGACTATTTAAATTTGGTCTTTTCTGTGGATCTAATGGCTATTGGAAGGCTGATCTTCTGCGTGGACACCAAATGCATGGTCATATGCTTTGTGAGGACATCGACTCCGCGTTGCGTGCTTACGGCGAAGGCAAGAATGCCGTGCACGACATGAACGTCTTGTCTTACGAGATGGCTCCTACCAACTTTGCCGCGTTCTGGAAACAACGCATGAGATGGGCTCAGGGCTGGACCCAAGCCAGCATTCGACACATGCCTCTCGTATGGAACAACCCACCTGGTGGTAGACGTGCCATCAATGAGCGCTTCGGTGTCCTCTCCTTGCTGTTTGTTCGAGAAATTAGCTACTATCTCGTCACACAGCACACTTGCCTGCTTTTGTCGTTCATTATCACTGGCTGGCCCAAGAACCCCACAGAACTTGTCGAGTTAATCTTCTTCCGCTATCCGATGGCCGAGTGGTTTCTCTTCGCGACGTGAGTTAGGATATATCTTGGAGATCATTATGGGACTAACCAGACTCAACAGTGTGGTCTGTCTGATTTTTACCCTTGCTATCACGCAAATGGCTCGATCTGAGTTTACCACATTCTGGATGATGATTTTGTTCTCCATAATTTACACGCCATATCTGATTTTGATGGCCACCATGGGTACGTGTCTTTTTTTCGACCATGATCCTATCTCTTCTAAAGTATCACAGGAATCTATGGCCATGCACGGCAGATAATTGGCTACAGCAAATGGAACGCTACTTCGCGTAAGTGAGTGGCTATGGAAACCTTTCTAGCTTGATGAACGCTTCTCTTCTCTCGTAACTCGTGTCGGATCGTCGTCTGTTTGAGTCTTCTTGCTCGTGATTGGTGCCTGGGGTTAATGGCGTTCAAGTTGGATCTAGGTGAGTCTCGGTGGATGGCTTTGTGGTTGAGTCGATCATCTCTAGACAGTCTAGGTTTATACGTTAGCAGAAGTAAGGAAAAAGCAAAGTTGACCACCGACTTCACTGCCATAATAGCGAATCTTTGCATCCTCCGTCTTTTCTCCGGCGTCGTGAGCTGCCGCGACTTCCTCCAATGCCTCAAGCTCTCCCTCAGCATCCTTCTTGGCACATGCGAGAGCCTATTCGGCACTGGCAAGAAGACATTTCTCTGCTTTGAGCTGTCTTTCGGAACGATCTCCAGGAAGTTTCTCGATGCCCCATTTAGCAATGCGAACGGCTTCTTGGGCGTGCCATATGTAATGGTCGTCGTCGCCGAAGCTCAGACACATGTGTGCGCGGACTGAGTAGAGTAGAGGCAAAGTCTGGTGTGCAAGCAGTTCTTTGGCGATGCTTTCGGCTTTGGCTACGTTGTCGTCGTCGTTGAAGGCAGAGAAGTGCTCCATCTTCTCCCATTTGACGCGCATGTCTTCGGCTCTGAGATCCTTGTCTGAGAGCATGGTGACGGTGGACAGTTGTATGGATGATGCTGTTGATGGGGTGTGAAAGTTGGATTAGGAAATTGCAAAAGGTAAAGTGTTGTGTGAAAGTCTCGGGCTCGCGCTTTCTTGTATCTGTTGCTTCACTGAATGTTTGAACCCAATTCCACTGCACCTTTTTCCCTTCAAAAACGCTGACCGGGCCATCTTCTCTTCTCTCAATAGTGCCTCACTGCTCCAACTTCCCTCTCTGTCTCCACTCAATACACTTTTTGTCCGACATGGTTGCCATGAGATGCTCTGGGAAGCAATCGACTCGTGATCCAAAACATCATCATCATCATCATCATCATCATCATCACCACCACAAACCAAATTTCTCCCATTTCGAGCTGCCAAAAACGGGCTGCCACTCGTTCTTGTCTGACTTGACAAGCGCTTCGAGTTTTTTGATCAATTGCGAGACTACCCCCATCTCCCACATCGCCGTAATCGTCTGTCTCTCTTTTGCTTTTTGTACCATCTGCAAACCAGCGCGAAGATGGTTCTCGAGCTTGCCCATGCGCTCAGATAGCTGTGTAAGGGCCCGTAATTCATCAAGCCTGCTAGGAAATCTCCGTTCTGATTTGCAAGCTCTATCCAACGCGGTAGTTTGATCATATCCATATGGAAAGCACAATCCGGTGCAAGGAGCTTGTCCATCACAGTAGGCATCAAGCTCAAGGACGGCGGGATATACCTTTTGACTGCTCCATAAGCTGAGGTCATTCAGCTGGTGTCCGACAAATAGCGGTTTCCTTCTGAAGCCATCGCCAATTGCAAGGAGCTCATCGTCGAGGGTGTCGACAACATTTTCGGACTGATTCTGCTCCTTGGAGGATGTTCGTCCACAAGCCTTGGCCTCGGCGTGCAACTTGCGTCGGATATCACGACAGGATGCCAGTGTCTGGTGTAACGAATGTTGATATACTTCGTTGAGAGATATTGAGCTCTTTCTGGTCTGGTCTCGAACCGCGGTGAGTGCTTGATATTTGTGAAAGATCATTTCCGCACATTTAGATTTTTGAAGAAAGATTTGCAGTGACGAAGGCTCTGACTTTGGGCAGGTCGCGTTGAAGATAACCCCAGTTTCTCCGATGAGCTGTGTAGTGGTGATTATGCCATGGCTCATGACTTGAAGGGTGAGTAGAAGCAGTATGAAAAATATCTTCATGGTGAGTCGAGATGATTGTGCTTTCGAATTAAGGGAAAGTGTTGATATCCTACTCAACAATATAGCCTTACCGGATGCTATATATCTTGAACGTGCGGTAAACATCAGCTGAGTCCCTGAGGATGAATCATCCTTACATGATTTGAGTTCTGCATAAGTCAGGACCATGTCTCATATCCTCTGTCTGACTCTCATTCCAAGCACTTTCTGCTCGTGTGTCCAGCAGACCGACCCAGATTCCACTACAATTCAAGACATGAGATGAATCCTTTGTCGCTCGGTTCCTCGAGACCGATTATGGTCAGGGCATTGAGTCGGGCCAGCCTTCGGCGCAAAAGACACATCGGTGAGACGTTCGCCCACTGCTATTTCAAATGCCAACACTATACGAAGCTGTTCGTCCTTATTGAACGCTAGAATAAGCCGAAGCCCAATGGTTGGTCTCACTGGCCATCATGTCTCGAACCCAGCACAAGCTCGAATAATGTGGCATCTTTGCCCTCCTCGGCTTGTATCGTGATCAGTCACCAAAATACATCACATTGACTGTTTTGACTCATTCGGGTAGCGAGCATGTCCGCTGTCATCAGATACTGGTACACAGTATACATGAAGAGTTGGATCCACGGGCACCAAGTCTTACCTACACGACTTCTTCACCATCTGATTGGGACTTTCCATCTTCCCGTGCATCTCTGGCATGATGTTTTGGCTGTATGTGTACGGCATTGTCTTGAAGCTACTATATCAACAGGTCGGTTAGCTCAGTTGGTTAGAGCGTGGTGCTAATATCCTCTCGATTTTCTGGCACGCCAAGGTCGCGGGTTCGACCCCCGTACTGACCATCACATTATCTTTTGGCGGATGTCCACTCCTTTTGGACTAGATCTGGCCATTCCGAAGCTTGGGTGGGTGTGAAAGATTTTCAGGCTCCAAAACCTCAGCGTTTTTGGCTGTGCGGAAAAGGCTTGGCATTTAGATTAAATGATAACAACCTGACACAGCAGCAGTAATTTTTATGAGATGGGAAACAAGTATATTTTCTTCTGGTGATATAAGATAATAACGGAGGATTGGCATATTTGGCAGGTGAAAGAGTGGCAGGTGTAGAGTGCAGATCATGATAAACATTTTGTCTATGGTAGTAAAATATGTGCAAGTAGTTGGGTATCTAGGAGGAAAAGACAAAAGGATAAGCAGATGTTTCGAGCATGTTAGACATGAGATGCCGTGGTTTTTGTGATGGTAGGTGACCTTGGGCTGCCACGCTGATTTTGACGGAAACGGTGCAAGCTCAAAACAGTGCAAGCAACAGAATATATGGCGATGCATGGGCCGGTAACGATCAAAATAAAAAAGCCCAACAGGTAGCGTAACCTTTCAATCCAAGAATTAGCTAGACACATCGCAGAGCTGAACGCATGCAGCCATGGCGTTGCAACAATAGCACTGCAGACGATCAATACAGGAATGTTCTGTTGCAAAGCTGCAGCTCTGAGGAAGTTGATGGTCAAGGCCAGAGAAAAAGCTGGTAAGCACCACGTCAATAGCTCAGCCGCGGACGACAGTCTCTCGAACCAGTTGAAGTGGTCATTGCAGAGAACAGCAAGATTGGTCGCACAGTCTGAGAATGCAAGTCTCTGACGTTGTGACAGAAACTCAAAGATTGTGGTTGATGGTCGTGCATATGCTACAGCCTGCACAGCTTGTTGGGTGGTGACCTCAGAAGGTAGATTGATCATCAAATCGTCTTCTTCGACGAACGAGCAAATTTGTTTGGCCATGTTGCTCATAGGAATCGCACGTTGATTTTTCTGTTCATCCAGAATCTGAGGTCCACAGGTTGCCTCACAGATCTTTAGCATCTGACATGCGCCCAAACTTGCCGTTTGCCGATGCGTGACATGTGTCTGGTGAGAATGTCTCAGTCGATCGAACATCGAACAGGAGTTTTCAAAGAGATTGCCCAGATTCCATTTGTGTGCGCGAGGGTCGACTCTCACACTGCTCGAAACGACAACACAATTTTCATCTTTCAGACATTGGCGGTGTAGTTCTGAGATGCAGTTCTCGTCAAGAACGGTCTCAGGATTTATATCGACAAGGTAATCAAAAGAAGCAAAATCGTGCAACTCTGCCCACTCCTTGTACCAAGCGAAGAAAGCAGAAGGTACAGAGTTGTGGTAGGACTCTTTGCGTAGGTTGTAAGAGTGAAGCAAACTGCGAATCAGACCAAGCGTCTCCATCTTGCTTGTTGAGCCTTCTTGCACCATCAAGGTATACGGTACGCCTTTGTAGATGCCTCTGCGACACCATAAATTGTCGAGAATGCATTCTTCGTCGTCTCGCGGCACCTTGAACTTCGCTTCATCCACAATATTCGTGAATATTTGTTCGAGCAGGACTCTTGTCGTCGACTTGGTCTGATTGTGACTCAAAATTTGATCGCCACAAGAAATGATCAACATATTCTTGTGCATATCGATGCCTTGTTGATTTACAATAGAGTCCAGACTTCTCTCCATGTTGTCAAGACTCTGATCAGAGAAAGTCATGACGGTAGCAAAATCTATCACGGGGGCTTTTGGCTCCTGCTCCAGAGTTTGGGACATCTTCGTCCGCTTGCATATGTTTCTGCCTAACAGATTAAATGCCATGACCGATCTGGTGAGAGGTGCAGCCAAGACCAAAGGAAACAGTGCGTACCACACACTGAACAGTGCAAATGATAAGGCCACGCAACTTGCATTGACTGCTGTGAGAGAGGTGGCTACAACATTGCGCGAGTACAACATCTTGCGGCGGCTTCTGGCAAGCTGAGCTTCCGTGATGCCTCGTTTAATTTCTGCTTCAGATGCTGAAGGTTCGAATCTGAGGTCTGGATCCAAATCTACATCGCTGTTGGTGAAGATATTGGCAATCAGCGAGGCTCGTCTAGAAACCGGTCCAGCTTTAGGTTCGACTGCAACTTCAACAAAATCAGGGTCTTCTTCGACATCCGGTAATGCTTCTTGGTAGACAGGTTCAGGCTCTTCGATAGGTAAATGTACAGCAGAGTCTGCTTTACGCCATTGAAAGTTGCCAAACAAAGGTACCAACAATGAAGACTTGCGGCCGAGCTTTGCATCAACATGCTCGCCTGGTGGCTGTTGACTGGCGTTCGAGCTCATTTCTATATCACAAGTCGTTACTGAAGCCATCGATGAAGCTCTTGAATATGTAGACATCGTTCGTGACCATGTTGAACTGGACATGGTACGCGCAGTGGATGTGGTACGAGCGTATGATGACCGAGACATAGTTCGCGAACTGGACCTAGTGCGACTACTTGAAGCGCCAGACATGTGCCGTGTCGAAGCTGAATAGCTGCGAGCCTGTTGTTCAAAATTCGTTGATCCTGATGTAGACATTGTAGACATGTGCCGTTGATCGTTGACCGACCAAGCCGAGGGGTTTCGTCCAGATATACTAGGTCTGGATGCTGTAGATGTTTTCCGTGATTTGCCTGTTGCTAGCGAATCTCGTCTGACTAGTGTGTACATAGATGTCGCAGAAGAGCGACGCAACATACTCGGCCGCCGAAGCTGCTCTGCGCTGGACGAATGCCTGATAGACGACATTTTCCGCTCTCCAGTGACCGGGTTGATCAACATCACATCTCGTACAGCCTCACTATCAACACTGCTTGTAAGACTCAAGCGTGCAGACGGCGGTCGCCGTAAACTTCCTTCTCGGCTCATTCGAGGAGATGACATTGGATCTTGTCCCTCGCTGCTTTCCTTTCGGTCTTTGGATCCTTGGCCAAATGAGAATGAACGGAAGTCGGCAAAGCTGTTGATCTTCTTGAAAACAGATGAAGGGTCCAACAGAGGGCTCTTCTGTATGTTTGGTGTTGAAGCTCCAGTAGAATGATCGTCATTGATGGACGTCCTCCCAAGGCACTCCGAAGATGCTCTTGGAGATGCAGGGGTCAAAGGTGTTCGGATGGTTGGTGTAAGTGGTGTTAGTGGTGAATGTAGCGGTCCTAGGACATCCGTAGCTTCGTTTGACATATCAGTCTCAGATTTTGTCTCTGTGGCCCCTTCAGCTTGCGATAGGGCAACAGATGCCTTGCGCAGCATGATCTCCAATTCGACGATTGATCCATGCCGGGAAGCTTCATCGTCAGAGATATCAGGAATTACAGACGACAGCTTAGGTAGCTCGTTCGACCCTAAACTCCAGGGTTCAGCGAAGAGTTGCGATGCCTGGCGTGTTCCGTTCTCACGCGGTGGTATGAAGCCCCACGCCGTGGGTGAGAGACCAGATAGCGCTACGTTGGGAGAAGATCCGAGTGAATGGCTCCTGAGAGCGGTCACCAGCGGAGATCCGGTGTTGGCGGCTGATGTTACACCAAGGCCATTAACTTTCGTTACTCTTTTATGATCAAAATAGTCGACGTTCCTCCAGGCAAGGGCCGGTGTTGGTGAGACTGATGGTGAAAAATCTTCTGTTTGTATCTCCTCTTCCACAATACTGATTAGGCGGCCCTTCCTGTGATCAGAAGTCATGAACGATGCTTGAGGAAGCGCTGCAGGTGCAGCGGACGCCATCCGTGCTATGCCAGAGCTGTGGTTAGAAGTCTGTTCGGTAGGTGGAAAATCGACACCTGAACAAACAGATGATCAACAGTGAACTCAGCTGGTTCAATCTCCGAGACAGCTGTGTAATCTTATGGGCGACTCGGCAATGACAGGACGCTCCAACGGCTGGACCAATCTATGCAAAGAGTTCATGGGAGTTGACCGTTGAACGATAGTCGACTGCAACGGTTGTAAGCAAACGGCGGTGCTTCTCGAATCTCGAAGGCACTCGAGTACGTACTCATCAGGCAGCCACGACTGACTTCGTAATCACAACTCCTCGTGATTGTGATGATGGCTTGTGGATGGAAAATGGCCAGCTCTTTATGGCTCGAGAGTTGCTATGAGGTACCATTTGGAATAGTAGGACGCAGCCAGACTATGCGTCCGAACTATATCATGATCCGAATGAGCCGCAGGACCATAGGTTTCCATGACCTAATGATTGAGTCTGCGAAGGGTAAAGTTGTAACCTTACATGAACCACGGATTATTGCTTCTAGTGGTCAATTGATATGCGTCAAGACGACGTCTACATCAACCTTGCAAGGTATAGGTGAATTCCCACATCATCTTTGGTCTTTTAGGGAAACATGCTCTAGGATTCGGAATGTAGAGCCTGACATGAATGCAGCAAGAGCGCCTCGCAAGCTCAGCTTGCCATCAGAGAAGCTACTTCGTTGTTCCATCCTTTTCCGGATGCACTCATCCGGCGTTGCGACGCCACAATCCCGTACACGAATGTCCACCAAGCAGAGCAGGTCTGAAGGTAGCCCTGTCGAGTTAATCGCAACATTTGACGTCGACGTTTCGATATAGAAGAAGTTACGAGAAAGGGCAGGACGAAAAGGACCGCGATCGACAACGGTTTTATGAAGCCGGACATCCGCCGTGTCAAACCCACGCGGCGCCGATGGTTCAAAGAGCTGTGTATAACGACAAACACACAGAAAATTCTCGCCGTCCATGTTCTGGAAAAAGGTACCGTTGTCCTACTTGGACCGAGTATGCTAGAAGTGGTAATGGTCTCTGACGTTCGTGTTGTCGGCCCGTCTTGGGCACAGGAGGATATCCACTAACATGTCGCTTCAACATTTGAATCGATCTTACAGAGCAAAGGAACAGTGAGGACCTTTGGCCTGTGGAGATTTCAGAGCCCTCGAGGTCTCGATATCCGTTTAAAAATGTCGAGGTGGTGACCCTGTCAGAGATATTGGATCATGGATACAGCCTTCTCTCTATACCAGGCGATCAGTAATAAGCTCCCCTTCAATCAGCTACAAGCATATGAGAGTCACATGTGCTCTGAGATTAGGTATATAGATTTCACACGTCTGACGCAATTATGTAAAACAACAATAATCATTTTGTTCAGAGCTCAGCACAAAGCGTACATTTCGATACCATGATTACCAATAGCAACGAAATTTTCCTGCAAGACCTGCCTGCTAAGAAAGCACCCAATCACCACACCGTACCAGCCTCGTACGGCTTATAGATTTCGTCTACCCCGGAAGCGGCAAAGACATTGTGCAACAACAGAGTTTGATACATACTTGAGCTTGAGGCCCGGAATAGTGTGATCTAGTCTAGAAAAAAAATCATGTTCAAACTGGGATTCAGCAATAATACAATAGACAGGTACATCAAAAGCATCAAGGTCGTGGTCTCACAGATCGACCGAAGCTTCATCCCAGGTGCAGCTCAAGTTTTCTTTCCCCCTCAACTGGCGAAGGAGCCACTTGCAGAGCTGGGCGTTCTGACTCTTGTTAAGACTTACCAGATGGGTAGCGTTGAGAGTGTTCGGTAAATGCCATGCTCGACCCAATCAACCATGACCTCGAGATTGATCTAGGGGAAGAGTCTATCTGGTTGGTAGGGATTAGTGGTACTCACCAATACATAACTGGCTGTTCATGCCATAGAAGCGTGTTATCTCCAGGTACGATGTATTGGAACAATTAAAAAAATCAATTCTGGAAGTGTGGGGCCCTTGTTCGGTTTCTCTTTTGCACTCGACAGAGTTAACTATAATCAAGCTAGTCAATTTTCTGTGATTTTGTCTGATCCTCTGGGTAGACTCGTGGTGGAAGATGGCAGCGAGATTGGTATCTCGAGACGCTCTTCAGACCTTTGACTCTAGAGAACCTGGTTGATGCATATCTTCTATCGTCGCCTTGCTTGTCTCCAAGCTTCCCTCCCAGGCCGGAAAGCGTTTGCTGTACCAGTTCGTAATCGACTCGCCTCTCTTTTCCGCAATTGCTTCTGCGAGCGTCAGCCCATCGGATATGGCTATGTTCGCACCTTCTCCACCGAGTATGGCCTGAGAGTGTGCCGCATCGCCCATCAGAAAGATACCGTTGGAAGCAAGCTGGTAGATCTGAGAAAGCTCGACCTTTGATGTGCGCATCAGCCAAGCCAATACTCGATCTTGCATCATTTTTTCGACATCGAAGACCTCCGAGAAAGGCTGCGCAAGGTCGTTCAGAGCGGCAATCTCCTGGTAGAACCCATTTGGGATTTCTGAAGCACCAGAAAGTGGGCGATTCGGTTTGAAGCAGCGATCACTTATTCCAGTAGCCGGACGTGAATACACCCAGCTTATGCTGGCTTGATCGGCCGTAATATCATTGACAGAGACTTGCAGGAAAGCACCGTTGCTGTGAGTTTCGACAATGTTCGAGCCGTGCATTGAAGGACCAAAGGTATCATCGAAGAGGCTTCTGCTAACTTTCCGCTTTCCGTTAAAGGTGACGAAAGGTAAGACGTCAAGACCCGCTTCTCTCAAGATCGACTTCCTTGTAAGTGAGTGTACACCATCAGCACCGACAATGCATGTTTGGCCCTCAATGTTGTTGCCGTTCTGCATGTAAAGGGTTGTACCATTGGGCGTCTGTTCCAGCTTCTCGACACCACTTTCCCACTTGATGTCTAGTCCTTGGCGGATCAATTTCTCGAGTCTCTCACGGTGGGCACGAAATGAGGTAGATGTCACATCGCGCGGACAGACCAGTCTCTTGGGGTCAATTGCACCAGAGCCACCGATAGCGGTGTCAACCGCAACCTTTTGTCTGAAGGTCTGCTCATCCATATTCAACATCTTGAGCAATGGCTTGTAGGTAGACGCGTGCAGACTAATGCCATAGCCGTGTCTCGACGCGGCCGTCGCGCGTTCGAAGAGGACGACTGGGACACCTTTCTCCAGAAGAGCCCTTCCAAGCGTGACGCCTCCAAGGCCCGCTCCAATGATGCTGAGAGGTTGCGGAGACATGGTGGACTCGTCGGAGGATTATTTGGAGGAGATGAGAGAGATGTCAGTGAAGCCGAAATGTTCCGCAGTCGTTTGTGGAGAGGGATGAAGTCGTGAAACTGCTCCCAGCCACTCTGTGCAAATAATGCATAACAGTTGAGCAGAGTTTATGCGAAGCGTCTGTTATTCAACGTCCAAAATCTCACGTTGGTTGCTCATGCCTTACCGTGTGAGACTGCTTGCAAAGACATTTCGCAAACTGCTTCAAGTCAAACTCAAGTTCTTCGGCCAAAGTCGTGTCTGGTGAGAGTTGAAGAGATCAGCATCACGCACGCACGGATCACAATCAATGTACCAAAAAAATTTCTACACCTCCATGCAACGCCAGGATCCGACAATAGGAGACGACATGACATCGTTCCAAGCGGGTGATTTCGGCTCCTTAGGGCTTTGTCTGAGACTCGGAGTAGACTCTGCGCACGAACAGCATGATTTCTGTGATGATGTTTGCATCTTCGAGGGCGACAGGGCCACTGTGACCCCAAGCCTGGCCTCAGCGTCTCGAACTAGTGGTGCCCTATCCGAACGTCGCCCCATTGAGTTCCACGATATGCCGTGTTTACCTCCATCTTTTCTTCAGGCCAAGGCCATACAAGTGGATCAATATATGGGGCAATGTGCCGGGGATGAGCATTGGGGTACCGGGGAATGCTGCTACGTGGAGACCCCATGGGAGCCACATAAATAAGAGTCTTCCCCCCCGGTGCAGATTGAACTTTGACACTCTCATCCCTTCCTCGAACTTGTCCTGGAACCATGATGGACGACATCAAGAAAGACGGCGGCGGCCACATTGACGCCGAAAAGACGCCGATTGAGACTTTCCAGAGCCAACACCCGACCATGGACCCGGAGCGTCGCAGGATTGTCGAGAAATCAATGAAGCGGAAACTCGATGCCAGATGCGCGCTGTTCGTCTTGATTTACATCATGAATTACCTGGATCGCAACAACATGGCAGCTGCCAGACTCAAGGGTCTTCAGGAGGATCTCAACCTCTCATACTCTCAATATGCCACATGTTTGAGTATTCTCTACGTTGGATACATTCTCATGCAGGTGTGTCATGATAGACCGATGGCTTCAAGATGTGAAATGAAATACTAATCCCAAATCCAGGTCCCATCAAACATTTTCATCAACAGAATCAGCCGTCCATCTTGGTACATAGGAGCCGCCATGCTTGTCTGGGGTTTGATTTCCACCCTCTCAGGAATCGCAACAGGCTTTGGTGGCATGGTCGCCATTCGTTTCTGCTTGGGATTCGTCGAAGCCGCTTTCCTGCCTGGTGCGCTCATGATCCTCTCGAAGTGGTACACTCGCCGCGAATTGACCACCAGAAATGCTATTCTGTTCTGTGGTAACCTCATCTCCAACGCCTTCTCCGCTCTTGTTGGCGCCGGTGTACTTTCCAACATGCAGGGTGTCCTCGGCCACGCAGCCTGGCGATGGTTATTCTGGATCGAGGGAGCATTCACAATGTTCGTTGCCATCCTCGCCGCTCTCATCCTCCCGGATCTGCCTCACAACTCTCGCGGATTCACCGAGGAGGAGCGCCAAGTTGCTCAACTCCGCATGATCGAAGACGTCGGTGAAGCCGACGAAGACAGCAAGGAAGACGGCGTTTTCGACGGCCTGTTCATGGCCTTGAAGGACACCAAAATCTACGTCCTCATGCTTACATTCACCGCCTACGTCGTTGGTCTGTCATTCAACGCCTTCTTCCCTTCTCTGACCAAGACTTTGGGTTTCGGATACGTGCCCACTCTGCTCATGAGCGCTCCCCCATGGGCATTCGCCTGTATCGTTTCTCTCATCAACGCCTGGCACGCCGATCGCACGCAAGAAAAGTTTTGGCACATTGTTGGACCCATCTGCATCGGCCTGGTGGGCTTCATCATCAGCATGTCCACCGAGCAGGTCGCCGCCCGCTACGTGGCCTTGTTCTTGCAGGCCAGCTCCTACGCGGGTTTCATCGTCTTTTACTCGTGGATCTCGTCGTCGTTCCCTCGTCCACCCGCCAAGCGTGCCGTTGCCATCGCCTTGGTCAACGCGTTCAGTCAGTTGGGCAACGTGGCCGGTTCGTACGTCTGGAACCTTTCCGAGAATGGTTACCGCAAGTCTTACGGTATCGTGACGGCCATGTTCGGCATCACGATTGTCGGATGTCTGATCATGAGAATGATTCTTGTCAACTTGAACAAGAAGCTCGAGGCTGGCGAGACGGCTGCTTGGGCCACTAGACCTGATGTTGCCGAGCACACCGCCGAGAAGGAGTACTTGGAGAGCCCTGATGAGGCCTTGCGCATGAAGAAGGGCTTCAGATACTTGGTTTAGATTTGCTTGCGCTGTGTTTGTTGCATTTCGCGACTCTTGTATATAGGGAGTTTATCATAGTCTTACGAGACACGAATATTTCACACGACTTTATAACATCACTGCACGCATTCTTCTTGACTTGTGCCTTGCCATTGTGAGAATGAAGCGATTGTGCCGGACACATTGTCCGTCTAGTCAAGCGCATGGTCTATGCTAGCCACATTTGAGCATCAAGAACAAAGGCGTAAAGAAAAGAGTCATTATCAATTATCGTAGGTAAAACATGAATACCCATCCATTCATTCAACATGAATCGGCCCCGTTCGTTCATACAGCCTCTCCGTCTGCTCAGGCGTCCTTCCAGGCTCCCCGTCTGCCACACCATCACTCGGCGGCAGCCCAGGCGGTGGCGCATACAACCTCCTGGTCCGATAGAACCTCCCATCATGCAACGGACCTTGCATCGGACACCTCAAATGCCTTGCATCCTGCGTCAACCTGGTCGGATACTTTCGATACAGATCGCAAGGCCTGACCCCATTGACCCCGTCTTCGTCAGCTCCCTAAACTGTTGCTCTTCCCGTATGCAGAGTCTGCTTGTCCATGCGCGTAAAGTGCAGCAACAGATCCCAGAAAAAGGTAATCACCCACAAGAGCATGTTGGTGAGATCGATCCAGACGGCGTTTTTCATACGGATCTGACCGGGTTGGTGGGGCGTCGGGTGGGCGTTGATGTACAGTTTGCCAAAGATGCCAAAGACGACTGCCCAGAGGACACTGTTTGTTTTTTGAAAGCCAAGACGTCAGTATTTCTGCCAACTCTCTTTCTTTTCTCAAAGGATGAATGAAAGTGAACAAACTTACACCAAGACACCATCCCAAAAGAACCTCCAGGAAAACTTGATCGCAAAGATGAATACAGACATGGCAGAAATGGCGGCTACGACGACCGCATAAGTCCACCTCGCATCGGCAGCATAATGGGCTTTGCGCGCCTTGTCGAGGTCGTAGCCATAAAGCCCGATGACAACAATGGCAAGGATGAACTGGCAGATGCGCAAGGCGAATCGGATGTATCCTCCAAACGAGGAACGGTCCTTGAGTGATTGAAACATCCTTAAATGATGGGCCAGTGATCAAGGAATAATTGTTGTGGATGTTGGTGTGATGGTTCTTTTGTATCCGAATAACAATGCCAATGCAGAAACCGTTATTCCTGGGTTGGGCGAGAAGGTTTGATTGAAAACAGGCAAGCAAGGGAAAGAGGTAGTTTGGCGCAAGGAATGCCAGCACAAAACACTGCTTGGGTAAAAGCTGGACAGCAGCCGAGAGGTGAATCAAGGACACTTGCCTTTTTCTTGACAACAAATTACAAAAATCCTGCGGTCGACAGGACATTTATCTATCGCTCGCGCATGTGCTTGCATGACATGCAAAGAGGTTGTTTGTTTAGCGAGACGTTGTTCGTCAGAGGCTTGACCGTGAGACCCTGATTTCTCTTTGTTGACAGCCAACCAAAAAAAAAACTTGGCACCTGACAGGTCATCTGTCGCACACCATCAAGGAGTCGATTTGAGGATGATACTATCTTGCAAGACAAGAGCCTAGCATAAAAAAGTACAACCTGGTCAAGATGCTACTCAAACTCCGAGAAACTGCCACAATGCTGAAACCCTGATGACGCTGAGTTTGGAATGCCTGAAACTGCTTGGAATATACCAGACACGGAAATAACTCTTGACGGTATCTCCATCTATTTCTTGGCCTTACCACTTCGCGCAGTCTTGGGCGCTGAGGTCTTGCTTTCGGAGACCTTGCTCTGACTGCTCGCTGTTGGTGCAGCAAAGTTGCGCAATTGTCGCTTAGGCTTCTCCTCTGGTACCTGCTCGTCGCTGGCTTTGCGTTTTCGAGTTGTTGTTTTTGCAGATTCGTCGGCCGTCTTTGTACCCTCCTTCGTCCGCGTACTCTGCGGCTTGACACTTGTGACTTTCTCTTGCTCAGTCTTGATTTTGGCAGATGCGATGGCTGTTGATGTGGCAGTGGGTTTTACGTCTGCCACCTTGCCTCTTGTTTGAGGAAATGCTGGCTTACGTGCGGAAGGCTGAGGATGGGTGGTCGATTTTGAGCTTCGGGACTCGGCCTGCTTGACTCTTTTGCTTGTACGGGCTGACTCTGAGGGCGCTGGATCTGGCACTTGATCCTGACTGATTTCTTCGGACAGAGGATGCTTGCGCTTCTGTCCCGTTGACTGATGCTCAAGCAGTGCCTCGACTGGTTGTTCTGACGACTTGGGAGCAGCGGGCGGTTCGGCTGCAACGCTATCTTTGGGCGAAGAATCCAAAGACGGGCTGGCTGTAGTCTCGTGGTCTTGTTCGTCTGCTTCAGGCTCTTCTAGAGACACGCCTTGGCCTGACAGCCATTGTCCCATGGAGGAGTCGCCGCCTTCTTCGGTGACTTGGTTCAACATATTCGAGGTCAAGGTCTCGAGCAGATTGTCGGTATCGGCACCTTCACCTCCTGCAAGCATCTGCATCATTGCTTCCATCATGACGGATTGGTCCTTGGCTGTCATTCCCGAAGCTGATAGTCTTGCAGCAAGAGCAGACTTGAGCATATCCGGGTCAACGTCGCCTAAAACAATGTCGTCTTCCTCGTCTTCTTCATCGTCGTTCTCGTCCTTTTCGTTGTCTGCATCCTCCTTGTCGTCGTCTTCTGACATGTCTTCCCATTCTTCATCGTGGGTGTTGTCCCTTGTGGCTGTGAGAGCGATAGATGAGGCAGTGAAGGCGGGAAGTTGTCGCCAATTAGGTAGAACAGCAGTTGATTGCTGCGGCTTGTCATAGACAGGGGTGCTTGGACGCCGAGTTGCAGCATCGTGCGAAGACTTCCAGAGGACGGTAGGATAGTCCTGAATGCCGCGCAGGCGGATCTTCTTGATGGTGTCCTTGATCTGTTCGGCTCGCGACTTCTTTTTCTTGTCGGCGGGAGTTGTGTCGGTCACACTGAATGGCGTGTCTTGATCGAAAATCTCGTTGTTGCCGTATTCAATCTCTGACCAGAAGTTGTAGTTGTCGTATTCTTCGAGTTCGTCGTCGCGATAGTACTGGGCGGCTGGATCTGGAATGACTGCAGAGGCGAGTTCATCCTGTGGGACGCGTAAGTACAGGACTTTGGCGAGTGCAGACAGAACATACCGCTAGGTCAAAGGCTCCCGCATCGGCATAGATGTAGTCAAGGTCGTAGTCGTATTCGTCGTCTTCAGAGTCATAATCCATATCGTAGGCTGCGGACATGGTGGCAGTAGCGCAAGAACGAGGGGCGATGGTAAGAGGAAAGTCCAAATGGCGTTGTTGGCGTTGCTGGCGTAGGGATGGCGGAAGGAAGTGTCCAGGTTAGAAGAAGCTGCAATTTGGAAGAAGGTGCAGGTTAGAAGAAGGTGCAGGTTAGAAGAAGATGCAGGTCAGAAGAAGGTGCAGGTTAGAAGAAGATGCAGGTTAGAAGAAGGTGCAGGTTAGAAGAAGATGCAGGTTAGAAGAAGGTGCAGGTCAGAAGAGGGACAAGGAAAGAAACAGCCAGCCACGGCTCAGGCGTCGAGGTACCTGCTGTAGCGATGGACTGTATATGCAGGGAGGTTCAAGCGATGCAATACTCAATCTCGTCAATCTGCGCTCGCCTGCAACAGGCACGTACACCGAGTGGTTGGCATCATGTCATCTTGTAAACACTCCCCACACTTTTTCCTGCCCCAACTTTGAGCCGAGGTTGAACCCTGCTTGCTCTCTCTCTCTCTATACCTTTACCACTCTTACTTAACTTATCTCAATACTACTGCATCCAGGCACCCTGAAGAGTACTTTCTGACTGTGCTGATGCTACAGTGGATTCAAGGTTGTCGTATTCTTGTAGCATAGTATCAACAGGTTTCGTCGGTACTCGAGGCTGCTCATCGGATACTCAATCTCGTCATTGTCGAACTGCTGCAGGCAGCCGCCCCATCCAATTTGCCATGTGATGTCCTGATTCGTGCCGCCCACCTTCTACATGCTTTATGTAGTACTCCAGCAGAAAAGTTGCCAAATCCTGCTCTAGACTGATGGATTGGCCTTCTAGAATCGAGGTCGGTAGTGCGGTCTTCTAGCGAGGCGGGCGTCTATGATTCTTTGCTAGCTAATATTCATGCCTTCATCCGCTGAGCCATGAGCAAAAAGCAAGTTATCCACTGCTTCACATACCATTCCGAGAGATCTTGCAAGCAATCAAGCAATCTTATCAGTCTCCACAACTATCTTCCAAGCAACAGCAATGTAGTGAGAGCCCTGACCATTCACTCCTGCGCCTTCTTAGCGGCAACCCTCTTGCTGGCTCTCTTGGCTCCTCCTCCCCCAGCATCTTTTTCATCCATCTCGCGCTTCCTCTTCGTTGACACAACACTCGCTTTCTCCGGTGCCGTTGCCTCAATCTGATCGTTTTCTTGATTGTTCTTTGCACGCGTCTTTCTGGAGGCAGCAGGCGTGCCGTTGCCCTGGGACCTCAGCGCAAACGGATTCTGAACAACCTTTGCAGCGGCGGGTTTGGCGGCGGAGTTTCTGACTCGTTTTGCAGGTGCTTTGGCTTTGGTTTCCGGAGTCGGCTCAACAGTGGTATTTCTGGACCTGGTTCTGTCTTCTACAACGGCGCTGCCGAGGCTGTCGAGTTCGTGGCCGCCGAGAGCGTGTTTCGAGCGTTTGAGTGAGTGTTTCTCTGAGGCATCGATAGCTGGGACAGACGCGGCCGTGGTCGTAATGACTTCTGTGCTGGACCCTGTGGGCTCTGTGCTGTCTACATTGGTGTCTGAAGGTTGGTTGGAATCGTTGCGCAAAGTCGTCCGATTAGGCGCAGGTGTCTTGGATTCACTACGCAATCTTCTTCCGACATCTGCCTTGATCTTGTCAGCGGCTTTACGGGGGGGCGAGTTGAACAGACCAGCGAGCTCATTCCTGCCCACTGCTTTTCTCGTTGCCTTCGCACCAGCACTCGGCTTGGTTGCTGTAGTCGTTGATGCTTTCTTCCGAGGCGCACGTATGGGTGTTGACCTGTCGGGCTTGGCCTTGAACTTTGCAGTCGGACGAGCCAGAGAGAAGGGTTTCGGCGCAGATGGTTCCAGATGGTCAGTTGGAGCTGGAGCGAGCTCATCGGGCGAGTCTGCTTCAACCACACGAGAGATTGCCTTGCCTTTTCCCTTCTGGACTGACGGCCTGGGGGTTTGATCGATTGCCTCGTCTTCATTTGTGGCAGGTGCTTCGATGGATCTGAGGAAAGACTGGCTGTCATCCTCTGGTATCGCCGAGGGACGTACTTTCGTCGAAGGTGGCTCATTCGAGTGTGGTTCGTGCTGCTTACGCTTTGCTTGAACGTGGCCTGCCAGTTTCGTTGCTCTCTCAGTATCATCATCTTCCTCGTCCTCCATGGGATCCCCAGATTGCTCAGCATTGTATTGCTCAACTGTTGACCATAGTTTTCCACCCGTCAATGGCACAGTACTGGCTTTGAGTGTGACCCTTCCAAACTTGAGGACTGGCTTGGTTGGAGTTGACGGAACGACGTTGGCTGCCGAAATGGAGGCTTCTTCTTGACGAGATGCGCTCTGCTCTTCGGGCGGTGTGATTGAGCGCCGTGGTGGAGTTAAAGGCGAGGCGAGAGGTGCTGATGGTGATGGCGGACCAAACAAGTCGGGCCGCTCGACTGAGTCCTCTAGAATAACACTCTGAGGCAGCTGGTTCTCACTCGACGGTGGGGATGTCAAGTCGGAATCAGAAGGCGAATTTATGGTTGCTGAAGCCGACTCCAATGCGCCTTGTGCTACGCCCTGACTTTCTTCGTGATCACTTTCATTGGGCAATGGGTTCAACGCTTTGCTGATATCTGCTGTGGGTGCACCCTCGATGTAGAGCCCATTTTCAAGAATCAGTCCTCCACCTGTAGTATAGTCAAGATCCGTAGAATCAGACGCATATGGATTCGGTGGGAAGAACGAAGCAGCTGCCAAGGATGGATCGTGTAGAACAGTGACATCGTCGTCTTGGGACAATATGCTTTCACTGTGTGTCAAGTCGAGTCCATACTCTTCTGAAAATTCATCCTTGACTGCTTGAAGACCCGTTGGATCAGGGTCGTCAAAAGGCTCAACCCGAGAGTTTTCATGAACAGGAGGCTCAGCACCAGCCTTGGCTGGACCTTCGTGTGAGAAGGCGTGTTCAAGAGTGACGTTCCGGTCAGGAGCCACGGGGCTTAGAGATTGGCCATTATCGTCGCTTGTAGCGATGGCGAGCCTTGATGTTGCTGACGAGACCGTCTGCCCATCGAGAGATCGGTCGGAAGCTGCTTGTTTGTCCATAGATACCTGAGGAGTCGGATTACTCGACTCTGACTGAACACTTGTCTGTCTGGTGCTCGTTGTCGTCGTGCTGGGGAGTATAGATGATGATGTGGCGATGCCATTGACGATACCGAATTCCGGCGATGATCGGTCAGAGGTGTGAGCTCCAGATGTCGACAAAGTCTCGTTAGCACTTGTGTGCTCAAGTTCTTCAGGTATCTTTAAAGCAACAGAGTATCCGTCGTGAGATTCTGTGACCTTTGTGTAGCCGGTTTCGTTTGAGTATGGCTGAGGAAAAGCTTGCTGCTTTTGTGTCAGCTGGCATACAGATGGTAGCGGGCGTAGACCTTACATGTTCAGGGGGCGATGGAGCGCGAGATCTGGAGAATCCCTTGTTGATTGTATCGTCAAATCCTTGCACACCTATGGTCTCCATATCAGCTGGAGTCGTCTGGCATGAGCTGCGCGAGCCAATCTGAGTTTCAAGATCGCTGCTTTGCCCGTTGTTGTTGTTGTTGTTGTTGTTGTTGTTGTTGTTGCAAGCATATAAGCTTGATCGTTGCTCGTCATTGAGGAGGGTTCTGCTTTGGGCCTGCCTCTCATCTGATTCTACAAGACCCTCAGCCACTCTGAGAGGCTCAAGGGTCTGCAGAAGATCGTCCAGTTGTTGATCAGGTGTATCGATAGGTGCCGGATCCTGGTCAAAGAAAGCATTGATGGCTTGAGCACCTTCAATCCACCAGTCAGGTCGATCAAAGTAGTCTCCGAGTTTCGTGAAGGAATCATTGTTCGAAAGGCTTTCACCACCACCAGCAGGCAAGTAGGTGAAAGAAGTCATGTTGCATGGTCAACAGGACAAAGAGGTGCAGATCTGGAGTTGCGAGCTGTTCAGTAGACGATCTGTGTCGGCCAACACGTACAAATGGCATCGACAAACGCGTCACTTGGTTCATTTGTTGTTGTGCGCAGATGAACTGATCGCGAAGGGCACTAGATTCATGAATTGAATGTTTTGTCTTGTTTGATATGCTTGCGTCTTGGAGTGCTGTTGTGAGGCAAGACTCGGAGTTTACTGTGCGACTGTCGAGGACCAGCGTAGTGAGCGTTCAAATTTGTGAAATGGCCGTGTTCACTGATCTTGGTGAGAAAGGCTGATCTGGGAGAGAGTGTGGTGGGGAGCTGGCCTTGGACCCGAAGTGTGTTGCTGGTCGAGCTGCCGCGGATCTTTCGAGCGCTTTCAGGTTAACATTTATGGAAGGCGACAATTGTGATGGACTTCACAATTTTCTCGACGGAGGGCTCAGAAACTTTGAAAACCGCATTTGCACCTACATCCCTTGACGACGAATATTCCCAGGTTCCCTATTAACATATCCCAAGCCATGTCCAGCATAGCAATATCCAAATCCTAAACCGAGAGCGCCCTCATCGCCACACCCAGGAGACCAGCCACGAAGGCAGGAACATTGAGGGGTTGCGCGCTAGATAGGTATAGCATTGCTGATTTGACCGCTCATGTCTGCCGGATATCCAAGCATCCTGTATTGAGCGTGTTAGCATTCATCTTACTTAAATATCGACATCTGGTAAGTCTTACTTCTTGCCAGTCTCAGTTGCGCAGCAGCCACAGAAGAGCGAAGCGGGCCAGCAAACAACCTGGTTCTTGATTAGAATTGATCATATTCCAGGATGCAAGTATGTCTCGTACTGCAAGGACGATGGCGCTTGCGAAGCCGATAGTCGGGCCTATTACTTTGCAGTGACAAGGGTTTTGATCGGTACCTGCTCGTTGTCAGAGAGACCAGCACTCTTGGTATAAAGACCTGTACATACCACACTGAAAGCAGACGAAGGGAATGGGAAGACAATCCATCGTTGAAGACAATGGATGCTGTTGACTATTTGTTTGGACGAAGTGCCAATGTCGCTTGATTCAGGGCGGAGAAGTAAAGTTTCGTGGGCCGTGAATGGGATGAGGGTACAATGGGTTCAGAAGGGAGAAAAATGAGCCTTCTCGACAGATGATATAAAAGTTGAGGGAGCAGAACGGGAACTCGGAAGTGTGAACGGACGAGACGGAATGATCGTCCAGGTTCCACGCCCGTTTCGACTTGATGACGTACCCGCCTCCTCAGCCGTATATCGACATGCTTATCCTGCAACAAGCAACGTCAAGCATCAAGGAAGACGACGCTAATAGAGTTACGGCAGGTCCTGACACGATCCTGATCATGACGAAGAGTGGCATTTTGAACGTTCTGTCTGCAGTTCAAGGCAGTATCTGACTAAGTTACCGAATCCTAAGATAAAACAAAGAAGACACGAGGACAATGACTACCTAGTCATCTGTCGCTCAACTGGCTCTAGAAATGAGAAAAAATAGACGGGACCCATGGCGCCATTTGAATCTTGCCCAATGATATCAATTCAACCGTTGTCGTTTGGACGAGTATGCACCATGCTCCCCGGCTATTCAGGACGACGAGAAGGGGTTAACACTGTCGGAGAATGGACCCGCAGAAGAGGTCTGTACCGAGCCTCCACGCGACTTGGTAGGGTCATCACGACGCATGATGCTCTCGACGGGTCCGAGAAGGCGCTGGAAACCATTTTTGCCTAGCATTGCAACCTTGATGTCCGTCTCGGCGACGACTGACGCAGCACGGGGCTTGTCGTCGAGCAGGGCCAACTCACCAAAATAGTCGCCCTTATTGTACGACTTGATCGATTGCTCGATTCCAGACTTGTAAACAGCGGCAGTGCCTGACTCGAGCATGTAGAAGTGATCACCAACGTCACCCTCACGAATGATTGTGCTTCCTGCGGGCATCTTCTGGGTCTCGAGAGCATCAGCAATCTTGCTGCGCTCGTAAGGGGTGAGGGTGTTGAGAAGAGGCACGCTGTCGAGGAAAGACTCGTACATGCGGCGGCGCTGGAAGGCACTGTCCATGAGAATACGGCGGAAGGTGATACGGTCGAGTTGCCAGATGACACTAGGCTCAGCACTGTTGACCGTAGCGGCACGCGGCGCGTTGTACATCAAAGCAAGTTCACCGAATGAGGTACCAGGACCGCACGATGCGACTTTGTTACCCAAACCATTGACACCGGGCTCGATCTTGCCTGTAGGCGAGACGTAGATGTCGAAGCTGCCTGTTTCGACAACGTAGAAGTAGTCACCGACGTCGCCTTGGGCGATGACCTTGATATCTTTGGCGGGAATCTTGCGTTCTTGCAAGGCGCCCAAGACCTGCTCGGTCTGTTCGTCATCCAAATGAGAGAACAGGAAGTTGCGAGACACAGCGGTGCGAAGACGTGCAAGTTGTTCCTGGGCCTTGGGGTAGTTTGGAGGCTTCCAGTCGGAGTCGTCAGCGCCTGAGGGTGCGAGCACCTCTGCTGAGACCGACACACGGCGGCCCATGTTGTAGTTGTTGGGAAAGTTTTGCGGCACGTTGCCGGCGGCAGCAGCATTCTGATCACGGTTGTTCGTGTTCTGAGCACCACCAAATCCGAAGTTGAAGCCACCAAATGTGCCGTCACCTTGTTGTGCCGGGGCATCAGATGCGTGGGATTGTGCGAAGGGGCTGCTGACTGAGTTGGAGCCGCTGGCACCGAAGGGGTTCGCGTTTGCAGCAAAAGGAGAAGCGTCGCGGTTCATGGCGGTGTTGGGGAAGGAAGCAGCAGTGGGCGAGGCGAATGTGTCCATTTCATCTTCTTCCTCGAGGCGCTGCATGCCGGGCTGCTGGACGTGGTGGAAAGGGTTGCTGCCGGGGAAGTTGTTCTCGGCCATTGTTTTGCTGGTGGAATGCTGTGCGCCCAGCAGAAACTCGTGTCGCTGAGACTCTAGTCGACGGTGGAAGTGGTTTGCGCAGAACTGCAGGACGTCGGTTGGCTTGTTCTGCAGCACCTCGCGTTCGAGAATTTCAATCTCGTGCTTGTAGTCGGCGGGAAGAGCCATTGGATGATGACTGCTGAGGTACTTGGAAGCTTTGGGAGGGGAGCTTGGGAAGGGAGACGGTGCAGGAGCCCGCAGACGTGGAGCTACAGTACACGGCCGTAGTGGGGTGCTTTGTTTCGATGCAGCTGTCACCTGCGATCGACTGGAGACGGGATGAAGCTGATGCGATGCTGCAATGCGATGCTCAAGAATCGCTGATTTGGCTTGGAGTGAAAGTAGAAAGTACTTTGTTCAGGGTACTGGAGAGGGAAACAGCGACCGATGGCCAATGAGATAATGAGGGGGAAGTCGCGGCGCGTGACGACAGAAGCAATTTGGATGAGCTGACAAACTCGACCTTGAATCTTTTTCGACACCAAGAGGCTGAAGCTATTCGAATGGCAGAAAGAAGAGAGAGGAGCGGGAGCTGGCAGCTATGTGCTTTTGGAGGCAAATAGACCTCGTTCCCCTCGCTACTACTCACAACTGCCACTATTCAAGGCACTATTTGCTGCTCCTTCGAGAAGGCCAAACGGCACAGCTCTGGATTGACAACGGTCACACAACAGAAGCTCAACAGCCAACAACTTGAGATGACCAATGCCAGAGAGAGAGATTGATTGAAATATCCATACTTGTCATCTTGATAAATGAGTCCATCGATATGTCGCTGAAGACCTTTGTGAACAAACGCATGGCGACACTTTCCACTTTCGTGCTTTGCCTGCAGGATAACGACGTGCCAAGGGACATGACACGAATGCTGTTTGCTACCTGTGTCCAACGAAACAAGAAAAGTCTTCAAACAGTTGGAACATGACATCTATCCGCCGCGCTGCCAGGTTGTGTTGATGACTTGTAAACACATGGCAAGCACCATTACTCGAACAGCTTGAACAAGCTCCCGCTGCTGCTGCTGGTGAGCCACTCTTTGGGAAGGAGTAGATACCGAACACCGGGTGTTTATGCACCACAGCGACCGCCGATCATCCGTCATCAGCATCTCTGTGAAAATGTATATCGATGTCTATGTGCTCGTGCGAGTCGAATTGAGATATTCGAGTCCAGATATCGGGCAGTGAACAGCGTTTCCTCTGTGCGCTTACCATGTGTGCCAGAGAAACTGTCTGCCTGGTGAGTGGGCAGAGATGGACAAATGCTAGCTAAGAAACACTGTGTGGTTGATAACGAGTCCCACTTGGGAAGCTTTTCGCAGAACTCAAGAACCTGAACGTGCCTTCTCCATATGACGTCGCTTATACCTCGTGTGTGGGTAAAAGGAGATTGCTGTTTCTGTCTGCAAGACCACAGCAGAACGAGTGAGTAGCTTATTACATCTCTTCTTGAACCACCAGCAATCCTCTCTGTATCCCTTATCCTCCTCGAACTCAACTGGACAAGTTCCCTGCCTCAACGATCTAGAGCTGCAGCACGTCAGCCATCAGCCAAAGCTTCCGGCCAGCCACACCAAGTCAAGTCTTGGCAGATTGTTTCCTGCGCAAGCTCTCCAAGGCGCGCGCATCTCTGTACGTCCCGCTGTGTAACCAGCGCATCATCTATCTCTCCTCAACCACGCCGTCAGCTTTCGCAACAGGCCGTATCTCTAGAGGCCACTCAACTCTTGCAACCCGCTGAACCCGCTGGCATTGGCGCATCGAGATATGGGCAAATACACATTCACCTGGTAAGTCGGCTCCCACCATCGCGTCGCATCCACCACATCGGCCTGTCTGCGAAGGCCTCACTAGCAACGCCCAACGAATATGTCCACCACATACGAAACATAGCAATCGCTGACGTGCCTCGCCAGGGGCCATCCCGCCCAAGAAGTCTACGTCACTGGCGACTTCGACAACTGGTCCAAGTCAATCAAGCTGGACAAGCATGGCGATTCCTTCAACAAGACCATTACTCTTCCCGACCAGGAAGGCAGAATCCACTACAAGGTATACTTTTGCTGCTGCTGCTGCTGCCGCTGCCGCCGTCCGCAAGAATGTGCGACTGACTCGTCTTCTTAGTTTGTTGTCGATGGAAACTGGACAACCGATTCGACTGCCAGACAAGAGACGGATGCCTCGGGCAATGTTAACAATGTCGTCGAGGCCAGAGAGCTGAGCCCGGAGCCCGAGACTCCACCGACCCAACCTTTCATCTCTTCTGCGCATCCTCAGTCTACCACTGCTGCCCTCGCTGGCGCAGTACCGCTCGAGAAGGAACGCAGTGCCCAGCGCGAGCACGAGACATCCTTCCCTCAGGAGACTCCTGGCTTTGAGGATCTGCCTGGTCAATTCCCCATCACGCCTATGGCTGACCTCAACCAGTTCACCGTCAACCCCATCCCTGCGACCGAGGGTTCTGGCAACCCTGTCAAGCTTGCCCCTGGCGAACCCGTTCCTCACCCGAGCACTCTGACTTCCAACACTATCCACTCTACTGTGCGCGATGATCCCGAATTGAACAAGTCCACCGACGGTGCCAACGAGTCCCGTACGCGCGAGCTCAATGAGAACGATCTTCCTGGTGCCTATGCGCCATCCACTTCGCAGGAGGAAAAGGAGGATGCCAACGCATTCAGTATCAACCCTATTCCTGCCACTGCTGGTATTGGCAACCCTATCAAACTCGCCCCCGGCGAGCCTGTGCCCCACCACAGCAAGATCACCTCAAACACCATCCAATCGACTGTCCGCGATGGCTCTCAGTACGGTGTTAGCGACACGGGTGCTCCGGTCCTTCCTCCGGTCCTGGACTCTCAAAGCGAGGCTGAGGCTAACGGCGCCTCCATGTTCAACCTGCCCCCGGTTGGCGGCAACATGATCCCTGAATCCAGCCTTCCCATGGGCGACAATGCTCAATTGCCCAACTTTGACAACGCTTTCACCTCGTCCGCCGCGCCCCACAGCACCACAGCACAACTTGCCGCTCAAGTTCCTAAGGAGCCCCGCGGCGTCCCCCAGGTCGTATCAGACAGCCAGCATGCCGCTCACACTGGCCCGGAGGCTTCTGCCAACCCTGAGGCTGTTCGTGAGAAGGCCGCTGTGGAGAAAGAATTGAAGCACACCGTTCCCGAGGAGCAGTCCACTTCCGACCGTAGCCCAGTCACTGATGCCGCTTCGAGCGTGTCTAAGACCGTTTCGGACTCTCACGTTCCCGAGGCCGTCGCTGGTGGCCTTGCTGCTGCCGGTGCTACTGCAATTGGTGCTGCTCTCCTTGCCAAGGACAAGATCTCCGACGCCTACACCCAAGCCACTGAGCCAACCCCTGCCTCCCAGCAAGTGCCTGAAGTCGTGCACGAGAGTCAGGAGGGAGCTCATGTTGATCCTGAGGCCTCCGCATCACCTGAAGTCGTGCGTGAAAAGGCTGCTTTCGAGGATGAGCTGAAGCACTCGATTCCTGAAGCCCCGGCCACATCTGAGTCTGGTGTTTTGGGCGCTAGCGAAGGTGGTTTGACTGCTAAGATCGCCGCAGGCACTGCCACTGCTGGCGCCGCTGTTGCTGGTCTGGCCTATGCTGCTCGTGACAAGGCCTCGAATGCCTACGAGAACGCTGGCTCGCCTTTGTCCAATCTGAACAAGGAGCCCACCATTGATGGCTCGGTTCCTGAAGTTGTCACCGAGAGCCAGGAACGCGCACATGCCGAGCCTGAAGCCTCTGCTTCTCCTGAGGCCGTTCGTGAGAAGACTGCCATGGAGGGTGAGCTTCTCTCCGAGGTGTCAAAGGCACCTGCCACTTCTGAGTCCGGCATTTTGGGCAAGAGTGAGCAGGGTATTGTTGACAAAGCCTCTTCAGGTGTCGCTGCCGCCTCTGCCGCTGTGTCCACTCAGGCAAGCAAGGCTTACGAGTCCGCTGGACTGCCCTCGTCTACCAAGACCGAGGGCGTCACTAGTGATCGTAGCGCATACCAGCCGTCTACGGACTTCACTTCCTCTGAGCAAGTTCCCGAAGTCGTGCACGAAAGTCAGGAGAGAGCCCACGTAGAGCCTGAAGCATCCGCCAACCCTGAAGCCGTTTACGAGAAGCACGATATGGAGAGTGAGCTTTTGTCTCGCGTAAAGAAGGCCCCCGCTACTTCGGAGTCTGGTGTGCTCGGTAACAGTGAACAGGGCATAACTGGTCAAATCGCTGCTGGTGTTGCTGCTGGTACTGCCGCTATCGGCGCAACTGCGGCAGGTGCTGCCTACGCTGCTCGTGAAAAGGCCGCTGACCTTAGCGGCAGAGATGTCAACACAAGATCTCCCACCGGTGACGTCGTTCCCGAGGTTGTGCACGAGAGCCAAGAGAGAGCTCATGTCGGACCTGAGGCATCTGCCAACCCCGAAGCTGTTCACGAGAAGCAGGACATGGAGAATGAACTTCTGTCCCACGTTCACAAAGCTCCCGCCACCTCCGAGTCTGGTGTTCTCGGCTCTAGCGAGCGAGGCATCACTGGTCAAGCAGCTGCGGGCACCGCTGCTCTTGGAGCAACCGCTGCAGGCGCCGCTTACGCTGCTCGCGACAAGGCTGCTGATCTTACTGGCAAGGACACCAACACAAAATCTACTGGTGGCAACGCCGTCCCTGAGGTTGTGCATGAGAGCCAGGAGAGAGCACACGTTGGACCTGAAGCATCTGCAAACTCTGAGGCTGTTCATGAGAAGCAGGACATGGAGAAGGAACTTCTGTCTCATGTTCACAAGGCTCCTGCAACCTCCGAATCAGGTGTCCTTGGCAGCAGCGAGCGCGGTATTTCTAGCCAGGCTGCTGCTGGTATTGCTGCCGGTACCGCTGCCATTGGCGCGACTGCTGCTGGGGCTGCCTATGCCGCCCGCGACAAGGCCTCTGAAGCAACCGGCAGAGATGTCAACGCCTATATTCCGTCTTCCGTTCAGAGCGCTATCGACAACATGAATCAGGGACTTCCTCCCACTAACACTTCGCTCGCATCGCCGACCACTCATTCCTCTGTGCCCGAGGCCGTTGTAGACTCTCAGCACCAAGCACATGCCAGTCCTGAAGCATCTGTTTTGCCCGAGGCTGTTGCCGAGAAGAGCGAGGTTGAGAGAGAATTGCTCGATCGTGTTCCTCGTACTTATGAGGCTGGCAAGCCTGCACCCACAGAGGCCGCTGCATTGAGTGCTACCGCGCCTGCCAGTGATATGGAAGCTGCTGTCCTTGGTGCTGGTGGCGCTTCCACCGCCACCGGAGTTAGTGCTGTCTCGGGCATTCAGGATGAGCAACCGCGTGATCTTACTGGTGGTCAGAGTGCATTGCCGACATCGGTGCAAGCTGCTACCAGCGATGCTGGAGCTTTCAACGAGACTGCCGGTGTGTCTAGTGCTACTACAAGCGCGACGCCCATCTATAACTCAGAGACGTCTGCCACTGCCGCCAGCACGGGTTTAAACGCCCCTGCAGACAGCCAAGCTCAGATCCCTGCTCCCAAGTCTGAGCTCGCCGAACCTAAACTCGCTGCACCTACTGAACAGTCTCGCGACGTGTCTCCCATGACTCGTCCTGATTCGTCGAAGCAGTCAGAACCTCAAGTCACCACCGGTACCGAGACACACAGTGTGCCTGCCACATCAAGCGCTCCTACTACACCGCAGAGAAACGCTACCAAGAGATCTAGTGGATTCTTCCGCGGCACTCCTCAGAGCGACCGCACTAGCGTTGCAGCATCATCCAAGATCGACGAGGATGGCAAGCCCAAGAAGAAGGGCTTCCTCGCCAAGCTGAAGGAAAAGTTCAGAGGCTAGAAATCTCACCCACGACTTATTCAACAGTAATACCGCTATTCTTCTCGACCCTCAACTAATTGGATCTCTGCCAGACTGGGGCGTCGACAAAGACAAATGGTCTCTGAATGATGAGATCGAAAGGAGCTTGTAATTTCGTTGTAATCACTTGCGCCTGCATTGCTGCTCGTTTTGTTATCTTTTTTTGTGTTGATGTTTTCCTATGTATCTTATTCCCCTTTCTCGTCATTGCTTTTTTCTTTCTGGTCTGGTTGTTCTTCTGTCCTTTTCTTCTACTTTACATAGCTGTACCATTCATTTGAAGGGTAAAATGACTATTCGTTTTTGACATGCGTTTCGTTTCTCCGTCGACCATAAGGTGTTGTCTTTGATGGTTGTCTGCTTTTATTTGTCGATTTTCTTGAAAAAACATCAAGGCCGGAATACATGACCTCTCATTAGGTAGAATATCTTTTTGCCTAGTAAGTCACATACTTTCCGCGTTTTGTATGTTTATACTCACCGTCTCACCATGATAGTATCGTTGACCATCAGGTAGCCATCAAGGTGGAAAGGTCCGTCAAGAGTTTCATTGGTGATGAAAAGGGGGGTTTCCAAGAAACTGAGGCGGAACCAAGTCCGAAGCATCGACTTGTCAACATTTCATCATCATCAACTCCTTTCACAAACACACTTTACACCCAACACAAAACACACAACATGGAGGCCCCTCAATTAGTTCCAAAAAAAAGCATGATTGATCTGATATAAAGGTTCATTTCCTCTTGGCCGGCTGCGGCTAATCTACTTCTCGTGGGGGGTGGTTTCATAATCATAACAAAATGAACATGTCCTTTATCCAACACTAGTCTTTACTTTGTGGGATGAATACTCTCGGGCAAAGCCTCCTCGAGACCCTTTGGTGCAGCATCCTAATTAAATTTCACTTTGGATCAGCACATGATTACTGTTGACGTTTCTTTGTTGGAGACTCTTCTTACCTGGATGACCTGAGGGACCTTTGAGGGACCGGTGGCGTGGGATTGGCTGCCGGTGCTGCCGGTGTCGTGGATTGTGTTTGGGACGTTTTCCTCGACGGACTGGGGCAGCTTTTCTTGGGCCGAGGCGGGGACTTGATTGAGGATGTGTTAGAGCAAATGTTTGGAAGGAGGGGGAGAGATGCAAGGACAAGAGTTTACCCTGCGAGCCACCGGTTGCGTGGGATTGATCGGTTCCTTGAGGCATGGTTTGTGTGTGTGGAAATAAAGAAGATTCTGGTTTTCTTGAGATTGAGATTGAATAAGAACTTTTGAAAAAATAGAAAGGGAGATGCACCTTTATGTATTTCTGAACTCGCAAAGGGAGCTTGGACTTGATGGAATTCCGTGATATTGTGTAATCATGAGCAGTTGACCTCCATCTGTGTCTTTTCAATGATGTGTTTCTTACCCCCTCATCCTTTTCCCTCCCGCACGCGCGCACCATTGTTGATGCAAGGATCCCGTCGATGCGTGATGGAATCGTGTGTCATGATGATAGATCGAGCCAAGTCGTTAGTGTAAGCAATGAGGGACATCTCCACCTTATGGCGTTCGGGGTTTGATTGGAGCCGCATTGCTGGGCCCGCCACGGTCCTTTGGACTATAGACCTGCTTATTCAAAATCCGTCTAATCAAGTGGGTAATTACAAGATCGAGGAAAGTAAAGAGCAGAAATCAAGAATGTGATAAAGTGATATTATGCAACCGATGTAATGCAATGCCGCTATGCTAATCCGCTAAATGCTAAACATGAGAGATACGAAAAAAAAGTTAATATATATACAGTGGCCAAAGAAGCGTCCAAGGCACAACTCCCCTTAGTAAGTGGTGGCAGCAGGAGTAGGGGTAACAAGACTCAAAGCACCGTTGGTAGAGATACAGCGAACGCCCTCAGGGTACTGATGGGCAGGGTTGCACTTTGCAGAAGCGGCAGGTGTAACCAGAGAAAGAGCGCCGTTGGTCGAAACACACTTGGCTCCTCCAGGGTATGAGTGAGCAGGGTTGCAGCCAATTTGCTGGCTTTTTTGAGTCGCAGAAGGGGCGGGTGTCACCAGAGCAAGAGCTCCGTTGGTCGAAACGCACTTGGCCCCTCCAGGGTACGAATGTGCGGGATTACATTGAGCTGCCGTGGCCTTTGGCGAGGGAGTGATCAGAGTCAAAGTACCGGCAACATCAGTGCAGACAGCGCCGGCAGGGTATGAATGGGCAGGGTTACATGCCCACGGCATCCCGGATTGAGTCGCCGAAGGAGCGGGAGTGACGAGGGAGAGCGCTCCGTTGGTGGAGACGCATTTGACGCCTTCAGGATACTGGTGGGCGGGGTTGCAGGCCAGGGGGACAGCGAGAGCCTGGGAGGCGGCGAGGAAGGTGAAGATGGCGGCGGCCTTGAAGGAGTTCATGATCGAGATCTTGGATGGTTTGGTCTGGTGAGGGTTGGAGTGGTAGAAGAGTGAAGTTGGTGTGGAAGAGGTGTAATGATGGTAGTAGATGGTTGTATTGTTTGATGATAGAAAAAATATATTTCTGTCGTCCTTCCTACCTTCTTATATGTCCCTGCTTCCTGAAGCAGTGGAGAGACTCTTGATGCCGTGACGTTGTAATGTTCTAAAGAAAGCACAGAGGTCAACGTTCGACGGTCGATGTGCACTGAAAGCAAAATTGATAGACTGTGTAGAGGATACGAGCGACCGTTGATGAAGACCTACATTGATGGTAGTAGCGTTTCTCTTGTTTGCCAGGACGACAGCATGGAGGACCTAAGGCCAGACACCGCCACCATCAGCGGTGAAGCGACTCGAGATATGGTTCAAGACTTGTGGTTTAAGCATAAACGTTGCCATTCTTTGCTTGAGCACTCTTCATGAATCATGAAAGTTCAGTGAGTGGCCAATCTTGCTTCGAGGGATTTCCCTTGAGAGTAGCCTTCTTCACAAGACTATAGCGCGATATGGTCGCGTTTCGTAAAGCCCATTGCTTGGACTGGACAAGAGGATACGGGGAGAAAATTGGAAGAGACACTGGCAGATCTCGCCCAGATTGACGTAGGCCACGCGCAACGGTTTTCAAGGCTGTTACTAAAAATGGACATTTTCTGCCAACGGCGATTGAGGCTCCTGCGCATCTAAGCTCCTGTTGAATTCAGCCGTGAGACAACCAGGTCAAGAATGTGGTTCAAGGCTTGAGAGATGATCTTGTGTGTTGCTGACCGCGTGGTCATGTATTACGATGAACGTTTAGAAAAAATGGGCAGATTCGTATCCTCAAACAAAAGGAATTGAGAGCTGCGGAGACATGGATGTGACAGACAGGGTGCAAGAATAGAAATTGTGAAGATATGAACAAACATGACGTTCCCCATAAGATGGTGGGATAGCTTTTTGATACTTTACATCCAAGGAAGAGCATGCCCGTCGGCTCTGGGATCGCTGCCGGCACTCCAGACACCGCGTTCTTCAATGTGGTCGACATGCCACCTGATGACCTGACCCCTGCCGAACAAACCTCTGCCATGGCCCTTGACAATCTCGACATTGTGACCCATGGCGCGTAGCTTGTCAGCCGTCTCCTCCGAGATACCATCCTCCAGGTACACTGTCTTGTCGAACACATCACCACTGTCGGGCATTCCAGCACCGATGCAGATGCGCGGAGCGTCCAGAGCTGCTTGAGGTGTCAATTTGAACACAAGCATGTTCAGCAATACTTGGACATGTCCTTGAGGTTGCATGAAGCCGCCCATGACACCATAGACGGAGTGTAAGCTCTGGTCCGCCTTGTTGGTGATTAGAGCGGGGATAATGGTGTGGTAGGGGCGCTTGTTGGGAGCATAGACATTAGGGTGGTTTGCCGGCTGCAGCATGAAGTTACAGGCACGGTTCTGGAGGGTGAATCCACAGCCCTTGGGAATGATGGCAGTACCGAAACCAGCATAGTTGGAGTTGATGAAAGAGATGCCGTTGCCTTGACTGTCTGTTGCGGCAAAGTAGACGGTGTCGGAGTGGTTGTGTGCAGGAGAGCCGTGGTCAGGAATATCACCAGCCTTCTTGGGATCAAAGAGTTTAGCACGCTCGGCAAGGTATTTCTCCGAGATGAGCTCTTGGGAAGGAACCTTGACTACGTTAGGGTCTGCTACCCACCAGTTGGCATCGGCAAAGGCGATACGGAGAGTCTCAACAACGGCGTGAATGTGCTCAGCGCTGTTGTGGTCTTTGTCGGTAAAGGTAGGAATTTTGCCGTCCTTCTCCAACTGTTGTAGCATACCCAAAGCCATCAGAGCAACGATACCCTGGCCATTGGGAGGATGCTCCCACACATCTACACCTTCTGAACTCTTGTCGAGCATTGTCTCTCCGTGTGACTTGTCAATGCCTTGTCCGCGGAAGTTGAGCTTGATAGGATCCACCTCTTCACTGCCCTTCTCCATGTGGTTCTTCAAGTCGTCCAAAGAGAGGAAGCCTCCCAGATCTTGAACGACCTTTACGAGCTCTTCTGCAATTCGTCCAGTATAGTAACCAGCCTTTCCATGTTTGGCGACCTCGCGGAATGTTTGAGCGAGCGTAGGGTTACGCATAATCTCTCCAGGCTTTGGAGCACGGCATCCGTCCTTGCCATTGGGGTCCTTCTTTAGCATCTCGGCAAAGTTTGGTGAGGCATCGCGGATTGACTGTTCAGCCTTGGACCACTTGATGGGCGTGTCAGCGATGGTTTGAATTTCAATTCAACAAGCCAAAGACTCACGTAGTAGCCCATGATTTCTGAGACAGGGAAGCCGTTCTCTCCCAACTCGATGGCTGGTGTGAGGATCTGTTCCATGCTCAACTTTCCACTACCAAACTTCTCTACCACATCGACCCAGCCAGCTGCAGCTCCAGGAACAGTGACTCCATGTGCGCTGTGCATGGGAATAGTACCGCTCTGACCTTCCTTGATGCCTAGAGCCTCTCGTACTTTGTCGCAAGTTGCATTTCCAGGAGCACGACCTGAACCGTTCAAGGCATGAACTTGCTTGGTCTTTGCATCGTAGAACAAACAGAACATGTCACCACCAATACCCGTGCTTCCAGGCTCGGTCATGTTCAGACCGGCCGCCACTGCCACTGCAGCATCCTGGACTTGTTGTCAACCTTGACACATCTACCAGAAACAGCTGTTCAACTTACTGCGCAGTTTCCGCCTTGCTGGAGCACTCTGAGACCACAGTTTGAAGCCAAAGGCTGTGAACTTGATACGATGCCCTTGGTACTGTGGACTACACTCCTACGGCTGGGGAAGGCGACGAACTCTGGGTCCGCCGCGGGATAGATAGCTTGGGCATTGAGAGGCATCTTTGGAAACTGGGGCAGCTCAAAAATTGTGGGGTTGTTGTCGAGCTTGATGGACGAGGAAGCGGTGGTGAAGAGACAAGAATTGGGCTATGTATGAAGAAACACAGAGCAGTATTCTATATCACAGAGGTGACACAGAGACAGCAAAATAAAAGATAGGAGAATAGACAATCCTTCATGTCGGCAGTCACGAACGAGAATATCAGCGGCGGGGTCTTTGATGGTTGGCCGGTTCGGCCATCCCACCTTCCATTTCCGTCATGACATCTCGCCGAGGTAGGAGGGTGGAGTCGCCGTTCTCGCCGCACTATCCGCTACAACACGGTTATCTACCTCTTGCGTTTGAGATTGCATGAATAAGCAGCGAGAACATATCCGATTTCCTCGGAGCAGTGTTGATATATGCTTCCTATTGTACAGTAATGCGGTCTTGATATATGCATCATATTGTACAGTAATGCGGTGTTACACTTCAAGAGTCCTTTTTGGCAGCCAGCTCGGCTTCGGCAGCAAGTCCCAGCACCTCTTGTTCGCTGAGCCATCCCCTGACACTCTCCATGACACGCTCAAGCTCGATGCCTCCCTCAATGACATCGTCCAGATCGTGGACACTGATTCCACTTCGATGATCAGTCACTCTCTGCTGACCCCAATTGTATGTCCTGATCTTGTTCTCTCTGCCCATCTTTGCAATGCCGACGACGCTTCGGCGCATGGCAATCATTTCTTCTTCTCTTTGTTCACGCCTAGACTGGGCGAGTCTACTTCTGAGCAATCTCCATGCTTTTTCTCTGTTCTTGGGCTGTGAGCGCGAATCTTGGATGGCGACAACTGTGCCGGTGGGCAAATGAGTCAACCGAATAGCACTGTCGGTTGTGTTGACGTGTTGTCCACCGGCTCCTCTTGCGCGCATTACATCGGTGCGGACATCCTTGGGGTCAACGTAGTAGTCGCTGTTTGGGTCGTCGAAGCTGTTTTCTCCCAGTTCCTGAGAAGGATCTGCAGGGAAGGACGGTAGCACCAGAACAGATGCAGCACTGGTATGTGTACGTCCTTTGCTTTCTGTTGCTGGCACTCGCTGCACTCTGTGTACACCAGCCTCACACCTCAGTGTGCCATATGCGCCCGGCGATTCTACTTCGAGCACTGCTTCTTGCAGCGGCGCATCTGAGCCTCGAGGATCAGCTGCGCCATCGGCGTCCTCATACTTGAGGAGTGATGTTCGCAAGCCCAGGCGATTACAGTACGAAGTGTACATGCGTAGCAGGTCTCCGGCGAACAGAGCAGCCTCTCCTCCGCCTGCACCGGGTCTGATTTCGATCAAACATGGCAAATCGGCAAAGGGATGGCGAGGCACGAGCGCAAGTTTGAGAGCATCCGAGGCTTGTGAGAATTCGGTCTGCGAAGAAGCCAGATCCTCCTCGGCCAGTTCAACGAGGTCCTTGTCTGTCTTTGGGTCGGACAGAAGCGTTCGCAGTTCTGACAAAGACTCGTTTGCCTTTTCCCACTCTTTCAATGCATGGTTGACCGATGACAGCTGACCCAACTTTTTGGCTGCTTGTGTGTCGAAGTTTTCGGCGAGTTTTGCTGTGATTTCGTCGTGCTCCTTTGCCATTGAGCGAGCTCGAGAGAGCAGCGTGGCAGATATGGCTCCATCAGCCGCCGCTATTGAGAATGGTTAGATTGCGCTTCGCGTGGACGACATGTTGGTTTGATCTCACCTGTGGTTTGCAAGCGGATACCTCGAAGCGACAAAGGCCGAGGGGACCGCCGCAGACATGTCGACAAGGTCCATATTGTTTGGCGCATGTCGAGGAAAACTTGTCGACCACTTGACTTTCTGCTTCGGCCATTTCGCATGCTCCTCCGCCTGGTCTTGGCAGTCGACACCCTCACCCTGCGATGTAATTGTTTGTCTCCTCGACCTCGTCAACTACCATCTACTTTGCGAATTGTCGTTGAGAATAGTTCAAGTCCATGGTAGAGGCTCTATGAAAGCTTTGCTATCCCTGGTTTCGAGCAACCTCTTAAGAGAATGCTTCACCGATGCATCCGAGATCTTGTCGAGCAGGTCGACTTCCGCCAGCCATTGCCTCGCCTTCCGCTTGGTCGACAAGGGAGCGCTAATCCCATGAGGGTCTTGCTTGAACAGATCTAGTGTTTCCTTCTCAAGACTCTGGACATCCCTCAATTCGGCCAGCGGAAAGGGTGGGTTGATGCCTTGTACGCGTATCCTCTGGCTAGGCCAGCAGATGGCGTCCGCATGACACTCCTGTACCCGTTAGTATTGTCGTCCACGGGATGGGATTGCGTGGCACAAACAAGAAAACGAGCTTCCTTGAAGCTATGCGTGACTACGGTGATCATCTGTGGCCATTCCATTTTCGTCTCGAAGTACTTGATGAGTGAAAACAGCAAATTCTGGTAGCTGTCTGTGGCAGCATCCTCACACAATATTCTGCCATCTGCCATGGCTTGTTGCACAATGTGGGACTGTCCGAAGCAATGACTGACAACATTCCGATAGCTGTCAGCTTCGCTCGAGGGAGCGTGCTGTTCCGTTCTTGCACCGGAGAAGACGAGAACGGTGCCTGGCCTTCGAAGAGCACTCAGACCAGCCTGAATATGCAGTAAGAAAGTCTCATGTTCACCAGGTTTGGCAGTGGAAGCATCAGATCGCTGGAACGGCTTCAGTAGCCAGTTTGACTCTTGATATGGATTTCTGCAAAGAGGACGGATGGCATGAATACTTGTAACTTTGACAGGAGACAATGAGAACCTTACGAAGAATCTATGCAGATGGCATGGCAACACACGATGACCAATTCTCCCATCATGTGATGAGAGAGAGAGAACAATGCAAAGCTGGGAAATGAGGCGCAGCAAGTTGAATATGTGCAGCGTAAAGTGAGTACGCAAGAGACGGTCAAAGCGCAATGCTGTGATTTTACAGGATAGTTGCGAGTGGCACTTTCCTGTCGCAAAGAGATCAGTGGACGGGGGTGCCGCTGACGTTGCGTGTAGCTACAAGCGTCTGTAGAGGATCAAGAGGAGGGACAAGTTGCAGAGACGATCGAATTGCAGACGACAGTCAGTGTGGATGCAGATGCGCGTGGGTTGACGGTCTGTCTCATGTTTGGGAAGCGTTGCCAAGTGCATCTCTGCAACGATGATGCTATTTATGGAACACGACTCGGCGCAGGTGGTTACTGGGGGAATGAAGAAATTGATACAGAGGCAAAGAATGATGAAGACGGCAAAGGGGATGCTGACACAGGTCAGAGAAGAGCGAGATGTGAGAGTTGGAAATGAGAGCTTGTCAATCGTCGGCGGCCAAGACGCGTATGTTTCGAAGCGCTGGCTTGCGTTTCAGCAGCTGTCGATTCCTCTCCGCATTATTCAGGGACTAAACAACGACTGACTTTCTTGTTGCTTTGTCCTTGTTGGGCCGCCTTGATTACCACACGAAACTTTGGTCATCGTTTCGGACGCATCTTTCTTCTCTTATCACCACCTTGACATCTGCCGTCGCAGCATCTGTTCCATTGCATTCCTCAAGCGTACCGTCCCAAGCAGTAAGGGGTTGTTCCAAGAGTTTGCCCAGCATGGCCTACCACGGCGTCTCAGGCGGCTACGACCACGATGCCATCAACAACGACGTGCGACTTTTCCATGCCCACCACGTTCAAGATGGACAAGAAGATGACTGACAGGCGGCAACCGCAGTACCACAACCAGCACGAGTCTGACGAGGAGGTCGAGCGTTCGCTCCTCCATACCAACCCCACCGGAGCCTACCAGGGCCCCTTTGACGACACACACTCGCACACGCCGGCTCCGCTCGACCACGGCTACAGCTTGACAGAGTCGTACACCGACACGTCGCACCACGTGCCACCATATGACAGCTACTCCGAGTACCGGAGCACCACTCTCGAGGACCCCGGATACCAGCCTGCCGCTTCTCCCGTTTCTCGTGCTGCCACCACATCGACCGAGGCGTGGGAAGCAAGAGCCCAGATCGGCGGCCCTGCTGCGGCCGGCGGCGGTCTCAAGCGCAATGCCACGCGTAAAGTCAAGCTGGTCCAGGGCAATGTGCTGAGTGCCGATTATCCCGTGCCCAGTGCCATCCAGAACGCCGTCCAGGCAAAATACAGAAACGACCTCGAGAGCGGCAGCGAGGAGTTTACCCACATGCGCTGTAAGTCGGCGACCTCGTTGACGCAGCGACGCTGTTCCCGCGCTGACCCGTCCAGACACTGCCGCGACATGCGATCCCAACGACTTCACCCTCAAGAACGGCTACAATCTCCGTCCCGCCATGTACAACCGTCACACGGAGCTGCTCATTGCAGTCACGTACTACAACGAGGACAAGGTCCTTACCGCGCGCACCCTGCACGGCGTCATGCAAAACATTCGAGAAATCGTCAATCTCAAAAAGTCCGAGTTCTGGAACAAGGGAGGCCCCGCGTGGCAGAAGATTGTCGTCTGTCTGGTCTTTGACGGCATCGACCCCTGCGACAAGGGCACTCTGGACGTCCTGGCAACCATCGGCATCTACCAGGACGGCATCATGAAGAAAGACATTGACGGCAAAGAGACGGTTGCCCACATCTTCGAATACACGACTCAGCTCTCCGTCACAGCCAACCAGCAGCTGATCCGCCCGCTCGACGACGGCCCGACGACTCTGCCTCCGGTGCAGATGATGTTCTGTCTCAAGCAGAAGAACAGCAAGAAGATCAACTCGCACAGGTGGCTCTTCACTGCCTTCGGTCGTATCTTGAACCCCGAAGTCTGTATCTTGCTCGATGCCGGTACCAAGCCCGGTCACAAGTCTCTTCTTGCTCTCTGGGAGGCTTTCTACAACGACAAGGACCTTGGTGGTGCCTGTGGTGAAATCCACGCCATGTTGGGTCCTCGCTGGAAGAACTTGACCAATCCTCTTGTCGCCGCCCAGAACTTCGAGTACAAAATCTCAAATATCCTCGACAAACCGCTCGAGTCTTCGTTCGGTTATGTCAGTGTCTTGCCCGGTGCTTTCTCCGCATACCGTTTCCGCGCCATCATGGGTCGTCCTCTGGAGCAGTATTTCCACGGCGACCACACTCTTTCCAAGCAGCTCGGCAAGAAGGGTATCGAGGGCATGAACATTTTCAAGAAGAACATGTTCTTGGCCGAGGATCGCATTCTGTGTTTCGAGCTGGTCGCAAAGGCCGGTTCCAAGTGGCATCTCACCTACGTCAAAGCATCCAAGGGTGAGACCGATGTGCCTGACAGTGCCCCCGAATTCATCGGCCAGCGTCGTCGTTGGTTGAACGGTTCTTTTGCTGCCTCCATCTATTCTCTGATGCACTTCGGTCGCATGTACAAGAGTGGTCACAACATCGTCCGCATGTTCTTCTTGCATCTTCAGCTCATCTACAACATTGCTCAACAGATCCTGACTTGGTTTGCTCTCGCTTCTTACTGGTTGACCACCACCGTCATTATGGACCTTGTCGGTAACCCTAGCTCATCCAACAACCAACACGCTTTCCCCTTCGGCAACGATGCCACTCCCATTATCAACACCATCATCAAGTACATCTACCTGGCCTTCGTTCTCCTGCAATTCATCCTCGCTCTCGGAAACAGACCGAAAGGTTCGAAATGGTCCTACATCGTCTCGTTCTGCTGGTTTGGTCTCGTACAACTATACATCACCGTCGATGCGCTCTATCTCGTTGTCCACGCCTTCACTGGCGGCCCAGGTTTCGATACGGATAGTCCATCGGACTTTGTACAATCCTTCTTCTCCTCAACTGGTCCTGGTATCATCGTCATCGCCCTGGCTGCAACCTTTGGTCTTTACTTCGTCGCTTCCTTCATGTATCTCGATCCTTGGCACATGTTCACCTCCTTCCCTCAGTACCTTTTGATCATGAGTTCGTACATCAACATCCTCAACGTCTACGCCTTTAGTAACTGGCATGATGTTTCCTGGGGTACAAAGGGCGCAGACAAAGCCGATGCACTGCCATCAGCCAAGACAGAAAAGGCGCAAGACGGCAAAGCAACGGTTATAGAGGAAGTCGATCTGGCACAAGCCGACATTGACTCTCAATTCGAAACCACTGTCAAACGTGCCCTCACACCCTACGTTGCTCCCAAGGAACACGAAACCAAGACACTCGAAGATTCCTACAAGAGTTTCCGTACTCGTCTGGTCACCTTCTGGATTTTCAGCAATGCCCTGCTTGCCGTTGCCATTACTAGTGACAGCGTCGACAAGTTTGGCTTCACCAGCGGTGCCAGCAAGCGTACTGCGAGATTCTTCCAGGCGCTCCTCTGGGCAAACGCCATTGTCGCTCTCGTCCGTTTCTGCGGTTGTTGTTGGTTCCTTGCCAAATCCGGTTTGCTGTGCTGTTTCGCACGCAGATGAGCAATCTTGACGTTCATGCCCACGCTTCTGCATTCTGCATACAAAAAGACTGTATTTGAAAAACACATGACATTTTTGCATGGGTTTGTTGTTGGAGTTTGGATTTGCATAAATTGTGTTTTGCTTGATTCATTGCGTATTTGCATTTCTAGCCTTTTCAATACCACTGGTTGGTTTTGAAAGCCACAGAAATATCGAGTGTTTACTTTTTCCCTCATTGTCGATCTCGTCAGTATTTGTGAACCATCATCGGCCCCTTGGCCGAATAGCCATCCGGCGTTGGTCGCTCTCCTTGCAATATCAGGTCGAACCTTTCGTGCTAGCCAGGATGACCTCGCCTTTGTCTGCTGTGGTAGTAGTCTTGACTGTTCTTCAGCTTCGAGGCATTCTGCTTCTACTTTCTCGATGAACCTTTCCGGTCTCTCCATATTCCCACACCAACTCCTCTCAATCCCAGTGTCTGCCTCTTCTCGGCGATCTCCATCGTCTCAAGCCTTCTAACAGGTATGCAAAGATTTATGGCCAGAGGAAACGTTCTCGACCCTCAAAAAAGAGCAAAAAGATTTCAACGACCATGGAAAAGCCATCATCGTCGATGATATGCATTTTTCGTCATTCAAATCGCAAATCTTGACCGTCAGCATCAGTCAAAAAATCCTCAACCACATCCCCCCCCCCCCACACCAAACTCACAGCAAAGGATACGGCTGAACACGCTTCTGCCCCAAAACCACCCCCAATATCGCCGCCAGCACTATCAGAAAACCAAAAAATCCTAGGCTTATGAACCAATGTAATTTCCTTTTCTTGTTTCTGCGTATTGTTGATTGCGATTCGAGTAATGTATCGCTGGTGTTGTGTGTTGTCGAAGAAGTATTTTCTGGTGTTTCGAGAAGTGTTTGTAGGGCGATGAACTCTGGGGGCTTGGATTGTGGTTGGTGGGGTTGGTGTTGGTGTTGAGGGGCAAAGTCTGCTATTGAGATGCCTTTGAGTGTGCTCGTGGTTGATGACGTGTCGGTGTCTTTGGCCATCTTGCTGTGTTTCCACGATGATGGATTTGTAAGAGATCAGACACGAATCTTGGATGGGTTTTGAATGCAGATGCAGTATATCTCCTCACTATTGTTGTTGTTCATCTATTTTCGTGTCGTTACACAGAGCTTGCCCCTCAAAGGCGAATGGCTTTGTGAAACCATGATATAACCGTCGGCGAGGCTGGGAAGACCGGCAGTTCGCATGTACTATGCTTTCGTGATACCTGTGCAGCATGTAGATGATATTGCCATGTCTTTCAGTATTCTCGATGGTATGGAGGTTACATATTAATACCTGCACGCATCCGGATGCTCACTGAGCTTATTGCATGGTTCGTGATTCTGTTTCCCTTAGCAAAGGCTGCATTCTTGACACGGCAGTGTCGCAATGACATCCAATTGAGAGATGAAAAGTGCTTGTGGCAGAAGTTGACACTGTTGCTTGGCGTGATACTCCTTCTTCCTTTGCCAATCACCTCCCTTTTTGTTGTTATGCAGCCTATATGCCAATCTTGCTATAGGCTTCAGCAATATAGCCACACATCAGACGAAACTGTTCCCAGCCTTCTCGGCAGCCGACCATCATGACAACCACCCGGACACCAACAATCTCCGTATCTCTCACACTCACCCCAAACACATCTATTGAGAGCCCAACATCACACACCCTAACCATCACCCTGACCCTCAACTCTCCAAGCCCAATAACAGTCTACACCTGGCCCACAATCTTAAACCCACCTCTAGCGCTCAAACGCCGAAACTTTTACCTCCAAGACATCTCCACCAATCCACCTGCATCTATAAATCTTGAACTCACAAAAGGACCGAAACGTCCTGGGTTCTCGCGTCGAAAAGACGGGTTTGGTGAAAAGTATCATCTTACTTTGACTCCGGGGGTGGAGACGAGAATAGAGTCGCCGTTTAATGTTACGAGGAGGTTGGAGTGTGTGATAGATGGGTCTGTGGGGTTGGAGGGACGGAGATGTAGGTTTGGTGTTCCAGGGGGGGAGAATATTGGGCAGTGGTGGTAGGGGACTAGGGATGATGTGTTGATTGATGATGGGAATAATCTTGATGTTACATCTATCGAAGGGCATGGATACATTGAGTTGAGGGCTGAGCCCGTCGAGTTCGATATCAATTAAGGGGGTGAACACCGTGCAGAGTCGGATGGAGCCATGGTATAGAAGATATGAGCACGACACATTAACCACGTACGGCCACAGTCAGCTGAAAACTGGGCATCCCGTCTGCTCTGCCATACATAAGCAGTTGAACGGCAGACTAGTAGTTAGGTCGGTGACGACTAGCGAATCCCTGCTGCCGTACGTTTTGCTCGTCAAGTCCGCATCATCTTCTTTTGCTTTGTAGGCAAGTCGAGAGTCCTTGTTGCCTCATGCTTGTTTTGCGATTGAAATCTAGTTTACCCTCTTCATTTCTCTTGCAAAGATCCATGTCTATTTTCCATTTTCCATACTCATACGAGCTTACGACGCACCATTTCCATCTTCCGCTCGAACCAGGGCGCATCAGAAATAGCACAGCCATGCAAAGCAGCTTGAAGCCAGAACACAACGCTAAAGCTCGTTAGCAGCGAGGTACGAGACTGTTCAACACAAGAACCAATCTCAAGAGCTGCTTGATGACATTCTTGCAACAAGTCCAAAGAGTCCCCTCGCCACCCATTAATGATGATCTTGTTGACAATAATCAGGCTGGCATGATGTGAGCCATACAGTATGAGGCTTTGCAGCTCATTGAACCTGTATTCGTAATCTCGCAATCCATCGCTGGCTTCATGTCGTGCTGGAAAAGTGGTCGGTGGCCCTTTCGAATCCAGCCACGATTGGAAAGAGTGAAGCATTCCTTGACGGAGTGCTAGTGCCTTGACAAGGACAGGGCTGAGAACATGCTGGATAGCTGTACTGTTTCGAAGGTCATGCAATAGACCCGGCAATTTGACTTGACATGCAAACATCTGCTCGAACGGCTCTTGAGCGATTTCGTTCGTGAGCTGCCACTCGGTGTTTTGTAGGAAGCACGGCTTTCCTGAGATGATGGCATCGCTGATCTGTTGGATTCAACATCAGCACAGCTGTTCTCTTGACCTCGGATGCAAACCGAAGCATACCAAATAATTCCGCATCGCCATATAGCAAACATTGTCGAAGCCTCTGGCATATTGTGCGGGTCCTCGAATCTGCATCAGATGAGCAACACCTCCAGCATGCTGTATCCATGCCGTGTGGTTCGAGGGTGAAAGAAGCTGCAAGGCTCATGAGAAACAATTCAAGCAGCTGTGAAGAATCCACTCACTTCGAAAAACGTCAGTAACATCGCAGCACTCTGAATGCTCGAGAGATCCTGCAGGGGATTCGACAATGCGACCTGCATCTTTCTTAAAGCAATGGTATAATCCAAGTGGGCAGAGATGATCATATCGCGGTGGCCGAGTCTGCTTCCGAGATATGAACACGAGAGTGCACGCATTGAGAGACTCAGCAAAGTGTCTTTGGTCGTCCTGTCCATGATCTCGTGCAGCCATAATCCGGTAAAGCGTTGTGATGGTGGCAGGATCTGCCACTCGGGCGAGATGGCGACTGTCAGTGTCGACATAATTTGGTGTTGGAACACTTTTGCTTGATCCAAGGACATAGATAAGTTGTAACTAGCGACTGCGGCTACTGTTTGATCCTCAGCATTGTATCGCCGCCGCACCACGTCGTGTCCTGAAGTCTGTTTTGTACGAAGCTTGAAAGTGTTTTTCCTTGATCCACTAGGGTCATAGTGTTTGACGATGATGCTTTTCTGATAGCCTGGACATTGTCGCCCGGCTTTTTGGCATCGTAGACACCGAGGTCGCGTCTCGTCGCACTAGGAGATCTCGCTCAGCAAAGCCTATTGTGGTCACTGACTCAGCAGTCGCTCCCTACCTTGACATGCTTCGCAAGACAAGTCGCACATCCCTTCGATGTGGGTACGCAAACCATCGATTATCTCACCTTGAAGCATGAAGAGTTGTATCTCATGTTTAGCATCAATGCCGAGCCTGGAGCTTTGAATCCCTGAGATCCTGTTTCACGTCCCTTCTTACCGTTTTTGACTGTGTTATCTCGTGATTCCTAAAGCCTATCAATCCTCGAGCCTTCCGTAAAGGATTTCCCCGTGATACTTTCTGAAACAACCAGGCGCTCGGATGTTGAGAAGGAGGAAGAAGCTTTGGATAGGATTTACAAGGCCAAGCACTTTTGTTAGCGCCGTAGCTTGTTGCCCCTTTAGGCAGTATGGATTGGCGATCATATCTCAGAATCTCTGGACCTCCCTGTCGACAATTATGGTCATCCGTGGCTGTCTAAGCCTTATTACAGGCAACGTAGCTTGCTGCCTCTTCTGTCCTAGAGTAGATTGCCCAATGGCAAAGAATTTGCTGCCACCCAGATGAGCTGGCAAAATAAATAGACCATGGTCCTCTGTCCGAATAAGTTGAACTAATCGACTACCACAATCATCTAGGAGAGATATACATCAAGCTCTCCATCTAAACATCTTCCATCAAGAACCATATCTTACATGGACACCTCAGACCAAACCGCCTCCTCTGATGTGTCATCTCCACCTGTGGACCTCATCAGGCACCTCCAGCTCCATGACACGAAGCCCCAGAACATCAACAAAAAGGCTGCCTATGGGATAGACTCACCCACCGGCCTTGTATCCTCTTTCATCTTCTCCCCTGTTTACCTGTACGCAACTCTAAAAGGCAAACACGATTTCTGGAGCTCTACTCTCGCAGCCTTGCCCGACGAAGTCTTCGCCGGCCCAACTCTGGATCTGGGTTGCGGCAGAGGCCTCGTCCTCTTGAAAGTAGCACAACGAAAACGCAATCTGCAGTTGAGACACGCAGTTTCTGTGATGGACGAACATGATTTGGCTTTTGGCATCGACATCTTCAACTCGGCAGACCAGAGTGGAAATAGCCCAGAAATGCTATATGCAAATGCTAAAGCACTTGGGGTACTGGACAACGTGGTCGCGTATAGAGAGAGCTTTACAAATCTTTTGCCGTTTCAAGACGGGTATTTGTCTCTTGTTACTGCAAGTTTGTCTCTGCATAATGTACCGCTGGCAGGTCGGAAAGCTGCTGTTACAGAAGCTTGCAGAGTGTGTAAGCCGGGAGGTTTGGTCATCATCCTGGATCTGCTGGGTTATGTTGCAGAGTATGAGGGCGTGTTCAAGAGAGCCGGGTGGCAGGATGTGGAGAGGAGGTTTGCTGGTTTGGGTGTTGTGTTTGGATCCTGGCCTACGCAGGTCATACGTGCTCGAAAACCTGTTGCGTGAACGGGCTCAAGGAAGAGGTGTCAATTCGACCGGGATAGATTCAGCACGATAATTAGGTTCTCAAACGCCAATGGAGTATTGTGTTTACAGGTCCATAATCTCGATCAAGACTGTGGAACGATCCGTTTCTGATTTATTCTTCGGGCTTTGGGGTTACAGTGAGTTACAACAGATTCAGAAAGACACAACACGATCATCATGAATAAGCTTCGAAGTCATGTATTCGTAATAATATATTCGGAGTTATGTGTAGCGTCAAGTCTTCAGGGTCAGAGGTCTTAGGACAATTCAGCGGATGGGTTCCGCGGCAACACTTCGCGGGGCACCGCTTGAATGCGGCTCAAAAAAATTCAGAAGCTCAGGGTAAATACGAAGGTTTGACACGTCGTTCGGCGCTGACCGCTATCGGTCCTCCGACAAAGACGTGGGGAGCTTCTAGACAAACGAGAAGTAATTGAATTGTTAGAATGAAGAGGGAAGTGCAATTAAAGAGGCCAGTATTACATAAAAAGTTGGAGTGATAACAGGCGTGGGCTGTCATAGAATGGACAAAAGGCAGCGAAGCTAGGGTAACACGGCAGTTGTGAACGGATTGCTTGCAAGAACTCGGTACTTCTCTTTTCGAGCCATGGAGGGGAATAATAACTATCTTGACGAGGGGTCTTTGTGACTTTCCTCCTCCTTCATCACACACAGACATTCGCAACCATGGTCAGACTTCCCTTCCACGCTGAGCACATTGGCTCTCTCCTCCGCCCCGCCGACCTCCAGGAGGCCAAGACCAAGGCTGCCAACAAGCAGCTCTCGGACTCTGAGCTCGAGGCTGCTGAGCACAAGGCCATCACCCACATTGTCAAGCGCCAACAAGAGGAGGGTGTCCGCCCCATCTGTTCGGGCGAGTATGATCGCAAGGTCTACTTTGGCGGGTTCTTCGAGGAGCTCGAGGGCTTCGAGGAGGTCGAGGATGCTCCGTGGGACCTCTACAGACTCTCTGCTCCCCCGATTGCTGCCCTGAAGAAGGCCGGCCTCAAGTACCCCATGACTGTCGTCTGCAACGGCAAGATCGAGTACAAGCACAGCCCTTACCTCAAGAAGTGGGAATACCTCAAGTCGCAGGTCCCCGAATCGCAATGGGACCAGTGCAAGTTCACCATGCCTCCTGCTCCTTATTTCCACCTTCGTCTTGCTCCTGGCAAGTGCTACCCCAAGGAGGTCTACCCCACCGACGCTGCTTTCTTTGCCGACCTCGCCGAGGCCTACAAGAAGGAGTTCAAGGCCCTGCACGACGCTGGCCTCAAGAGCGTTCAGATTGACGACCCAACTCTTGCCTACTTCTGCTCCAAGGACATGCTTGAGGGTCTCAAGGCCGACGGTGTCGACCCCGACGAGCTGTTCGACCTGTACTGCAAGGCTCACAACGACTGTCTCGAGGGCCGCCCCGAGGGTCTCCACGTCGGTCTCCACATCTGCAGAGGCAACTTCTCCAAGTCGATGCACTTCTCGCAGGGCTCATACGAGCAAATCGCCGAGAGATTCTTCAAGACCCTCAACTACGACACCTTCTACCTCGAGTACGATGACGCCCGCAGCGGTGGCTTCGAGCCCCTCCGCTTCCTCCCCAAGAACAAGAACGTCGTTCTCGGCGTCGTCAGCACCAAGGTCGCCGACCTCGAGGACGCAAAGGAGATGAAGGAAAAGGTCCTCGAGGCCGCCGACATCATCGCCAAGGGCCAGGGTGTCAGCCGCGAGCAGGCCATGGAGTGCATCGGTATCAGCCCTCAGTGCGGCTTCGCCAGTACTGGTGTCGGTGCCGAGGCCATGACCGAGGACAAGATGTTCGCCAAGCTCAGACTTGTCAAGCAGGTCGCCAACGAGCTCTGGCCCGACCGTGCTTAAGCGGATTGGCGCAAGCGAAGAAAAAGAAAGAGTACGATTTACATTGACGAAGCTCTAACGATAAAGGATTCACATGGGAAGGAGTCTTGGGGGAAATACCATTCAACATTTTTAGGGAGCTTTGTGATAAACGTTACTGCGAACATATGCCGGGTCTGTCAACCAGCCGGACAGAGAGAGAGAGATATTTGGGAGTGTTGGACTGATTGGACCAGAAAAGTTTCTCGTGCAGGATTGAGAAATGCAATTGGATAGAGAAAAGGAAACAAAATACAAACACATGAATGCACATGACAGGCTCGTGAGAGTCGACGTCACCATCACCAGACAGACTGATCAGTTGAGCTTCTCCTGGGTGATAACGAAGAGCTATAGTGTGAATGACGCATTTGGCTGGGTGATTGTCGTGACTCAGGAACGTGTAAAGTCAACTTGACGGTTCAGAGACTCTTGACAATGCAGCATGTCGAGTGATCGTCCAGACGTCAAGAAGTTCTAGCTTGTGGGACATCTCTCCGATCGTGAAGAATCATGATAAAACACATGCTCGGTAGGATTCTGCAGCAACGAATGGAGAAGGATAAAGTCATCATGCTGAGGAAGGAACAAACAAGGTTCGATATCAACGACATACAACGAACATGGTCCCAACAATGTCGCCAAGTGAGGGGTTTCACAAAGTAGGCATGCAGGCGCCCATGAAGGACCCAACTGTCTGCTTTGATGCACAAGATGACAGACACGGCGCACAGCTCAGGGGACAAGGCATGGAAAAAGCAAAGAAAGCAGTGCAAGTTAAAAAGTGGTACGAGTTTTGAGTGTAAGAAGCATCTCGAACGGGTCGTGGAAAGGCAAGCACAGATGGCACGTTGACTCTCCAGAAGACTGACCCGCAAAAAGCAGCACCAGCATGGCGACATTTGAAAGCCAAAAAGCGTGGCAGTCAAGCGCGGCGGACGTAAGGAATGGAGATGCAAAAGCCACAGCCGTGTCCCCCAGATGGTTATTCTACCGGTGTCGGGTGGTTTACAGAGCACTTTGAACAAGGAAGGTGGAAGGTCGGGGCGATTAGGAGCGATGCCAAGAACAAGCAGGAGAGATCAGCAGAGATGCTGTTGAGGCGCTTTTCCACCGTGCCTGAGTGTGGGGACGAGATCGACCATTTCTATGGAATTTGCCGTGCACAGGATCGAATCAAGCAAGACAAGCACGTTGCAAGAGCAATTGGCAGAGCGAGGATGGGCAGGCTACACAAACAGATTCCAATGATAAAACAAGAGGTAGGGTTGTGTGCAAGCGAGACGAGATGGAATTGTGTTGGGAAGGGGACAAAGTTCGGATGGTCAGCCAGATGGAGAAGGCTCGATGAAACGCAAGATTCGCCCGAGGTTGACGGGCCTTTGGCTGTTCTCGCCTTCGTTCAGGGTCATCGCTTGCTTCTAGCGCGCGGCGAGAGCAGAGCTTGGGGACAAGTTGACAATTTTTCTGACCGCACATTCAAAAGCCTCGCTCGCCCTTGATCCGTCTTTTGCAACCCGTTCGCTCATTCGTTCTGTGACCAATCCTCCTTCCCCAAGACGAGGCCCTTGTTTCTTGGGTTCCTTCCCAACAAGTTTCGTTGCGCTCAGTCCCACTCGAGCCACGCCAACTTGCTCTAATTGGCTTGTGCCGTCTCTGCCTCTCTTTATTGCTATCAATCCTCCCAATTGAGCTCCAGCTCACTCGTCCTTCACTTTCACAACCCCCGCAATGGCTTCTACCACTGCTCTTCCCGCACAGAGAGGCGCTGTCCAGCGCTCTGTCACCGACCACTCGGTTGCCAGCTCATCGGCCCCTTCGCAGGTCGTTTCGCCCGCCGATTCTCCTCGCAACTCTCCTTCCAACACCTCGCTGTCTTCGCTCAGCTCCGTCGACGAGGAGACTCTCAAGAACCAGCGTGGCACTTTGATCGATACCTACGGCAACGAGTTCAAGATCCCCGACTACACCATCAAGCAGATCCGCGAGGCCATCCCTGCCCACTGCTTCGAGCGCTCTGCTGCCACCGGTTTCTACTACATCTTCCGCGACATTGCCTGCATCGCTACCACCTTCATCCTCTGCCACAACTTTGTCACTCCCGAGTACATTCCTTCGACCCCTGTCAGAGCTGGTCTTTGGGCTCTCTACACCGTTCTTCAGGGTCTGTTCGGTACCGGTCTCTGGGTCATTGCCCACGAGTGTGGTCACCAGGCTTTCTCTCCTTCCAAGACCTTGAACGACACCGTCGGTTGGGTTCTTCATTCTGCCCTTCTTGTACCCTACTTCTCATGGAAGATCTCGCACGGCAAACACCACAAGGCCACTGGCAACATGGAGCGTGACATGGTCTTCCTCCCCAAGACCCGCGAGGTCTATGCTGGTAGAGTTGGTCACGCCATCCACGAGCTTTCTGAGCTCATGGAGGAGACTCCCATTGCTACTGCCACCCACATGGTTCTTCAACAGCTCTTCGGCTGGCCTCTTTATCTGATCACCAACGTCACCGGTCACGTCAACCACCACAAGCAGACCGAGGGCAAGGGTGAGGGCAAGCGCAACGGCTGGTTCGGCGGTGTCAACCACTTCAACCCCTCCAGCCCTCTCTACGAGCGCAAGGATGAGAAGCTGATTCTCTTGTCCGACGTCGGTCTTGCTCTGACTTGCACTGCCCTCTACTTCATCAACCAGAAGTTCGGCTTCCAGAACCTCCTTGTTTGGTACCTTCTGCCCTACCTTTGGGTCAACCACTGGCTCGTTGCCATCACCTACCTTCAGCACACCGACCCTTCGCTCCCTCACTACGATGCAGACACCTGGACCTTCACTCGTGGAGCCGCTGCCACCATTGACCGCGAGTTCGGTTTCATCGGCCGCAACCTTCTCCACGGTATCATCGAGACCCACGTTCTCCACCACTACATCTCGACCATCCCCTTCTATCACGCCGACGAAGCCACCGAGGCCATCAAGCCCATCATGGGTCAGCACTACCGCAGCGACGTCAAGGATGGTCCCGTTGGTTTCCTCAAGGCCATGTACAACAGCGCCAGATGGTGTCAGTGGGTCGAGCCTTCGGAGGGTGCCCAGGGTGAGGGCAAGGGTGTTCTTTTCTTCAGAAACCGCAACGGTCTCGGCGTCCCACCTACCAAGCTCTCTGCTTCTGGCTCCAAGAAGTCTGGCATGACTATTGGCCCCGACAATGAGTAGATGATTGGCTTGCGCAAATGGGAATGATTACCCTGCGATTTTGCTTTTAGCATGTTTTTCCGACGCTTTTTCTTCTTCGAACGTATCCCAGGGCGAACCAACGGAGCAAAAAAAGGCGCAATTCAGTGCCGGGTCCGCACACTTTGGGTCACAAAGCTCTCATATCAAGTTGCCCAGAGCCACGCGCCGCTTCCACCGATAACTCTCACGATAAGCCTCGCGGTGCTCATGTTTCTGGATGGTCATTCTTTCAAGAGGCGTACTTCAAGAAGTGGAATTGGGCACTCTTGGTGTTGATATACAAACATAATTTTAGATGGGAAAGGACCTGTAGAAGCGGTCAAATGTGATAGGTTAAGATAGACCTTGCTCTCGTTCGTTGGACAAAACCAATTATGAAAAGTCGATTCACTCCACTCAAACACACTCTGTGCCACCTTGATCAACTAGTGCTATTAGGTGTTCTGTAAGGGAGTTGTGATTAAAGGTGGTTGATCTTATTTTTGTACATCAGCACTAATGAACGCCTTTGGGTATCTTCGAATTTACAGTAATTTGCAGTAGATGAGCAAGAGCATGACCTCGTCAACTAATTTTCAGTCACGTCGTCAGGATTTCTCCAAAAAGCCTTCTTGACGGGCTCAGTCCTTATATCCCAAATGTTCTCCGAACTGCCCTTTTCCGCCTTGTTCTGTTGATCCTTTGCTTGATAAAACTCCTTGATGCGATCCTCTCTTTCCCTGTCAGGCAAAGCCTTGATGCGCATGCAGAACCAAAAAGCGTTCCAATTGTCCGAGCAACTGCGCAATTCGCCGTAACGGTAGATGTCGTTGAACTTGCCGCCGAGCGACTGGCAGTAGAAGGCTTGGTCGAAGGCTTGACGGCAGGACATTTGGCGCGGGTACAGGGCTTCGGGGGAGATGTCGAGGGGGCCGTCGTCCTCGGATTGCTGCTCGATGGAGCCTGAAGGCGAGGGTACGTAGTGAGTGGGTGTTTCCTTGGGCGCTGGGATTGCATGTTGGATCTGCGGTGTTGTGGCTGGAGGTTGCGGTAATGAGGGCGGTATTGTTGTACTCTTTGTTGCTGAGGGTTTATCAAAGGAAGCGAACAAGGCTTCGATGTCGCTGTCGGACGAAGCAGCCTTCTTGGGTGTTTCTCGTTGTGGTGTTGACACCAGCGCCGACGGGTGTGTTGGTGTTGGAGGAGCAGACTCTGTGCTAGGAGCCGCTGTTGCCGCTGTTGACTCTGATGACAACCACCAGCCCATTTTCAGACGGATATGCAATTGTTTGTCTGGGACGAGAAAAGGTCATGGCCGAGACGAGACGAGACTCTGCAAAGTCCGCGCCAGCAAGCCACACGTGACGTCGTTACTCACTTCCAACTTCCTCATCATCATCCAACTTGGATACAAGACTCTGATCGTTGTGCTAGTACAATCTTACCTTCTTATTCGTTGATACTGGCTCGGATATACATATTGGACACACTCTTGGACAACGAGACCATGGCTTCGTAATGCTACCTACGCGACACATATTAACCCGCCAGCTGATGCGCCCTGGCTTGCCCAGGGTGCATCGTTTGCCATGTGCTCAAGGCCTACGCTACAACTCTCTCGAAGCTGGCGAGAACAATACCGGCCACATTAATGCTGCTCCCAATGAGGGCGTGCTTTTCTTCAACAGTGAGTTGCTCGAATCTGATGTTTTTCGCATGAGAGAATTGTATCTCTGACAATCGATATCCAGATCTTTATCCATTGAAACTACAGTGGCTCCTCCGCTTACCACTCTTGAGTGCGGAGAAGTTGTTCTCGACTTTGACTGGAGGCGATAGATCCATGGGTGCTATTGACCCTCAAAAAGTCATCAAGAGAGCGCAAGAAGCCACTCCTGACAAGCAGGTACAGGCTAATGTGATAGAAGTACTACCAAGGATCAAAGAGGGAGGTGCTTTTGTCAAATTCACATATGAGTCTGGCTCGAAGCTAGCAGATATCGAAGCTGCTGTGCAGAAGCATCTACAGGATCACCAAGTAAAGCCTTGGTGGGCGCCTATAACCAATGTTCGAGCTGGCTTGGTCAAGGGCAAGCCATGGGTCGAGGATCTGTACCGCTTACCCAGTCAACGCTTGAGGATTGAGTTTTTGCCTACTGCACCTGGAGGTGAGGTTGCAGAACTTTCTCAAGAACAGCTATATGCCTTTTTCAGACCTTACGGAAAGCTGGCCGATATCATCTCTCAGCCTTCTGACTCGAAAGTGCTGCCTAAATTTGCCAACATCGATTTTACAACGATACGCAAAGCAGTGATGGCCAAGAATTGCTTGCACGGCTACGTTGTGTCAGAGGCACAAGGAGGCGGAAAGCTAGGAACAGTGTTCAGAATTTCTTACGAGAAGAAGCAAAAGGCTCGCTGGTTTATCGATTGGCTTACGAACCACCCGAGAATCGTCATTCCTGCCGTTGCTGCACTCGTCGCTGGTATCACCGTGGCTGTCTTCGATCCCATTCGAACAGCATTCGTCAAAGCACACATCACGCGAACATTACATCTCGAGGACAACAGGGTCTATCGCTGGTTCAAGAAGCAGGCAAGCGACCTTCTTGACGTTGTGCGTCTCAGATCACATACTCCTGATGAAGCCGGAATGGAGGCAATCTGGGAAGATCAGAGAGGCAACATCAACCAGATCAAGACCTGGCTCATGGAAACCGCAGACACGTTTATCGTGGTTCAGGGACCCCGAGGCTCGGCGAAGCGCGAACTGGTCGTCGACCAAGCCCTCAAGGACCGTAAGAACAAACTTGTCATCGACTGCAAGCCTATCCAAGAAGCTCGTGGAGACTCTGGTACTATCAGTGCCACTGCTGCAGAAGTCGGCTACCGACCTGTCTTCTCTTGGATGAACTCAATCAGTGGACTCATCGATCTTGCAGCTCAAGGTGCAACTGGTGTCAAGACTGGCTTCTCCGAAACTTTGGACTCTCAGCTACAGAAGATTTTCACAAACACAGCTACAGCTCTCAAGCAAATCGCACTCGATGGGCGCAAGAGAGATGATAGAGACGCGAACCTCAGTGATGACGAATATCTTGAAGCACACCCTGAGAGGCGTCCAGTCATCGTGATCGACAATTTCTTGCATAAGAGTCAAGAAGGCACCGTTGTCTACGACAAGATTGCCGAATGGTATGTGAGATACATCAAAGATCTGAGTTCAAATGCTAATCAGTTCAGGGCCGCTCGTGTGACTACTTCGAATATTGCTCACGTTGTGTTCTTGACCCATGACGTTTCGTTCAGCAAGTCGCTGTCTAAAGCCCTGCCAGACCGTGTGTTCCGCCAGATTTCTCTGTCCGACACGTCAATCGAAGTGGCTAAACGTTTCGTTATCAACCACATCGACTTTGAAGCCGAAGACGCGGAAGCAGGCATCAAGCAATTGACTCCCTCGCAGCGTCGCAAGGACCTCGGAGAGCTCGACAGAGTGCTCCCTGCTCTAGGTGGACGTCTTACCGATCTCGAATTCCTAGCCCGGAGAATCAAGGCCGGCGAGACCCCACGCAAGGCCGTCCGCGAAATCGTCGAGCAATCCGCCAGCGAAATCCTGAAAATGTTCGTCTTTGGCCAGGAAGATGGTTCGCGACAATGGACACCACAACAAGCCTGGCTCCTCATCAAACAACTCGCCAAAGACGAAAACATCCGCTACAACGAAATTTTACTCTCAGATAGCTACAAATCCGGCGGCGAAAAGGCACTGGCAGCGCTCGAGCAAGCCGAACTCATCGCCATCCAATCCTACAATGGCCGCCCTTATGCGATCAAACCTGGTCGTCCGGTCTACCAACCTGCATTTGAAAAATTGACTGAAGATAAGGTCTTACGGTCGCGCATGGATCTTGCAGTCTTGGCCGAGGGCATCAAGGCAGAGACGCAGAGTATTGACAAGTACGAGCAAGAGTTGCATCTGTTGGGTGAATTGCCGAAACAGCCGGCCGAATTGACGAGTCGTGTGCAATATCTCTTGGCCAAGATCATGGCTAGTCAGGCAAAGGTCGAGGCGTATGAGAAGGAAAGTGGTGATCTCAAGAAGATTTTGACTACGGAATATTGAGGTGCTTGAGTGAAGCAACAGGGAGGGATGATTTGAGTTTTTACGAGATTCCGGCTCGGCATTTGTACAACAGTAATCATCTCTCAATCGATTGACACATTTTACATTCTATCAGGATCGAACTCCTGGTGGTCGCGAGGATTGGAATGTTTCTTTCCTTGACCCAGTCAAAGCATCGCTCGTTCCTCAAAGGTTAACCCGACGCTCCTAACCGTCCCTCCCTAATCTTGTTGATCATCGCTTCCCAAGTTCCTTCGTCGCACCTTCCTCCCTGCAGTTGATTCCAACTAAAGTTGTTTCGGAAGTTTGCGTCCTTTGTGACTCCCTACGCTCTTCTTTTGGTAAGACTGAGGGTAGAGGAGGGACTTGTCTATGCTTCTCTTATTCTCAGATACCTGATTCGCCTGTAGCCGACTGGTACTCGCGTCTTGATCTCAATCAATAGTTCCTGTAGGGGATCAGAGCCGAGCACGTTGCGCCTGGACTGAGAGTTGCAGCGGCATACTCTCGCTTGTGGCTTTGGCGGCCGTACTACTCGAACATGAAGCCTGAAGCGAGCGCCGTCTTCAGTGTATATTTGGAACAGAAACCTCAAAAAAAAAGATCGGGGATTGGCCTTCACTTTCCAGATTTGACCCATGCTTTTGCACCGCCTTCGGAGATGCCGTCAAAGATGCTGCCGTGACCTGCTGACGACCATCTGCTCGAATCACGGCGTTCGTGAGTACCCGTCTCTATCGTCACACTCTTTGTGATTGCACTTGGCTCACTCGAGTTCTGCCCGTGGCCATCTTCTAGCTCGAGATTATCGTCTTGCTTGTCAAATTGCCACCAGCCTTTGTTGGAGTTGTGTCCCTCGTGCTGTGACAGCGAACTATTTTTTTTGCGAGAGATTGTCCGTATTGTAATGGCGCGGAGGCTAGGTAGAGAACTGCAAATAATGCCGACATTGACTTCCAGGCTCGAGAGCCAGGCTACGGGGCCGTTGTCCTTGCTCACGTCATGCGAGGTCGCGATGACATATAGAGGTCTAAGGCGAGCCATGGATACGAGACACACACTGCCGATACGTATCAGCAGCTTGAAGTCAGATTCGGATGTACGAAGATACTCACAAGCCTCCGAGAGCAAACACAGCAATCAGTCCTGCTTTCTGACGTCTGGGAAGGTTGAGACTCTTGAGAAAAGGCATCGGGATGCCCAAGATTATAAGATCAGTGACGATGTTGATGGATGTGTCGCTGAACCATTTTGCTTCAAAGTCCATGCAGTGGCCGTCGCCAATTTGATCCCAGAAGTAGTGAACAGGCGTGCAGATGAAGAAGGATCCCAAGACCGACCAGACCCCTGTTTCGGAGGTTCAGCACATTCGACTGCAGATGGATCATTGCAAACTTACCATAGGCCGCTACGAAAATGAGCATGACAATGATAAAGTTCTGTACGGCTCGACCGCTAAATAGTCGCATGTACTGTAGCAAGATGGACAGCTTTGTCAAGCCTAGCCCAAGCAAGTAGATAGGGATGGCTACCCAGAGAGTCTACTCGAGAATAAAGTGTCAACCAGCTCTATCGCAGACGTGATACACATGTATCATAGCACGTACTTTGGTCAAATGGAGGAGATCACTGTCCGATAGTTCACTCTGAGGGAGACCTTGGCCGTGTTGAACCTCTGAGTACGATCAGCATTGAGAGTTCTGCAATGTTCTGGCTTCAACATACCATTTAGCACGAGAGCTGCTTGAGCGACTGAAAAGCACTGCCAACCCATAAGTCTTGTTGTATTGGCTCAACGTCATAGACACGACTTACGAACGCCGCTGTGATAACCCAGTCTTCAAGGCCGTGATTCCGAGTGACCATGATCCGAGTCAAAAGTCGTAGAGATAGAATGACGAAAGTCAACGCAAGAAAGACGAAGACAATGATCACTTGGTTGGTACCACGTCGACCGCCCCACTCAGCCATGGCTATAAGGATGTGATGTTAGAAGCGTAAGATTCTCCGGAGAACCCAGAAGTGTCGAAGAAGAGGATATATGATGGAGTTCTTCGATCATGCCGGTTGCAAGGCAGTTGAGCCGCGCGTGCGCTATACCTGTCCATTGGAGCAGACGTTACGCTTCCAGTGCCTCCGTCGGCGGCGTTGAGTCATCGTTTGCCGTATAGAGGAGCCGTTTGGTTGCACGCCATAGTCTCAGCTCGACCAGTGGTCGACTAAGATGACCCGGACATTCGGATGGGATCTTGGACGTACCCCACGATGGAATATGGGAAAGAGGATGTGTGGTTGTCATGCAAGCTCGACTGTCTTTCTTCAGCAAGCCTCGATCGAGGGAGGCACGATGGTCAAAAGCAACTAGCAACAGCCGTTGCACCTGAAGTGTTATTATACTTCTGTTTGCCCACGAAGTCATCATCACATAAGCATAAACGGTCACTCGGATATCTTCGGTTGACAGCGGCTGAAGTTTTTCAGTGTTTAGGCTGTCAACTTTGAGCTAAAATGGCTTCACCTCTACCAGCTTCCCAGAAAAGAGTGTTTTCGGGAGTGTGCCAGCGGTCATACTCGAAGCGTTGATCTCTCTACAGGAATTCGCTGCGTCGACGTTGGAGAAGTTGGGTCGGTCTGGAAACACAAAATGGCTGGGACTTCGCTTGCGTTCCGACTGCCGGATCCCGAGCGAGCCATCATAATAGTATGTATAGCCACAACGTTCGTCAAAGCAGTGGCTGCAAATCGATTCGAATGAGTTTCTGTGTTTGGTCATCCGGACCTGATCGAAGAAGGAATTTGCCACAATGCAAAAGCTTTCAATTTCATTGGCTAGTGGGCATTTGATAGTGATTATCTGATGTTGATATCTTTTCAATCAAAAAGACATTGCCTATAAGTTGAAAAGGGCAGGAGCCCTCAGCATGATGATCATTCGTACCTTCTCCGCTCCATAACAAGACTGATCCAAGAAGCTTTGCTGACCCAAGTCCAGTCCACTCCATCCACCTGAGAATGACAAGGACGGAAACACATCAGTCAGACGGAATCAGAGTTGTACCGTCTTCACGAATAGCAACCTCGAATGTGTCTGCAATCGGATGAAGCTGCATCGTGTACTTGACATGAGGCTGCTTGTTTGTAGTCTCGGTGATCTCATCCTCGGGAGCAGTGTACAGCATGAACAAATCGTCGCCAAGTCCATCGATACCATTTTGGATTGATCTGGCTCCAAGCTCGCGAATGTAATTCTCGGCAAGGGATTTGCAGAGCTCACCGTCATTCACAAGTGATAGGTGAATATGACCGACTGGACGAGGCGGCTTGCTATGCAGGTCGATGGGAAGACGAATGTCATCATCCAGCGATCTTAGGAACTTGTGATTGATGACTGCAGCCTCATCACGGCTAAAAGGGAAGAATGGCAAGAAGCTGCTGATACGTCCGGTCACGGCAGGCTTGAAGACTGTCAGCGACAACCACGATTCCGAAATTTATAACTTACGGTGTATGCATCAATGAAAAGCTTGAAGAGATCCTGCTCAAGAGTCTTGACGGACACTCGTCTTCTCTGGCAGTCGCTTTTGCCTTCAAGGTTCTTGGCGTAGAAGTCCGATATCGTCTTGTCGCCTTTGTTTGAAGCAAGAATCCAGATGGACTTGGTCACGTCAACCATCGATTCCGTGAGAAGGTCCAAACCAACTACACTACAATTGAGGTTAATGAGTATTCTTTGTCTATTCATGATGCAATACGTACCCAGACTCCAGGACAGTGAGGAGAGATTCGCGTACATTCTGCGTAGTCTTGTCAAATTCGTCCAGAAAAACCACACATCGTTGACCTTTGTGACCAGCAAGATAATTGTTCAGTGGCGCCCCTAATTCAGAATCTTGATATCCAACAGCAGCACCAAATAAGCCTGAGATAGTGTAGACCTTACTCATATCTACATTGCAGATATCTGTACCCAGGAGAGAGCCGAGGCTGGTCGCAAGCTCCGTCTTGCCATGGCCTGATAGACCAGCAAATGCTAGGACGAGGGGCCGCTTTCTGTGCATGGTATCGTAGGCCAGAATCTCGTTCATGACCACTTCAAGAGCATAATCTTGGCCGACAATATGGAAAGGCAAGTGCAGGATACGTGGACAATTGATCAGCCGGGCTAATTGACGCTGTCTCTTGGTCGCAGGCTTTATCATGCTGCTACGATTGAGGTGATATCGGATCGTGAGGTTGAGAGTCTCTCCAAGGACGAGATGATGCTGCTTCTTGACCCATTTGGCCGAAGGATGTACAGGATCGTCCTTCTTGTAGTCATTGGCGGTGGGGTCGTTGATGTAAGTTGACCACAAGTGCTCTGGGACACAATAAGGATCTGCGCCATAAGACAGCAAGAGTGCGACCAACTTGTCGACATTCTTGTATGTCCACTTGGTCCACATGATTGTCGCCGCAAGTAGAGCAATGTTCGATGGATCCTTTGCCTGAGGATCAGCACCGTATTCGAGAAGAAGCTCTACAACGTCGACAAGATTCTTCTTTGCAGCGTAGAATATGACTGAATGACGTCCTGAAATTTTGTCCGAGATTTGATTTTCGACAAGCCCACGATCATAACTTTGAAGATAATACTTGATTTCGTCCAGGGAGCAACCTGCTAGGATAGCTGCTGCCAGAGTCTTGGTACTGAAGAAGAGATATTGACATTGGGAAAGGGTGTCGCGAGGTAGTGTGAAGGCTTCGAGACACAGAAACTGTGGTGATTCTGCGGCGTGGGACATGGTGGCCATGATATGACAGAAGTCGTTGGGTAAATCACAGAGGCGGATGCCATCTTATATAGATCGCTCTGGTTCTTCAAGACAAATAAAAGACATGAGACTGGCAACGTAGAAGCGCAAAGACCAAGACATGTGTTACGTTTAGCCAAAAAGCAATCACTGTCGCAGATCAATGCGAGGGAGATATGCATACCTAAGGAAGCCGAAAGAATGAGACTGCTCTCGTGGTAGTGTCGGGAGAGACAGGTCAGCCTTCGATTACTGACAAACCTAAAGCTGCATCAATCAAGACTTGCATACCGAGTATGTTTGAAACACCATAAGACATCTCATAAGCCATGGCAAAGGGAAAAAGCCAAAAGTGATCTAACTTGCAAATACCAGATCGGGCACAAGAGATTGCAAATTCCTCGGTGTGCATGACCTATGTTGAAAGTGAGCGAGGACATGATAGGACGAAAAATGGGTTTCGTGATTAAGTTTTGCTTTTGTTCAATGGCCCTTCAAGGATCTTCTGATACAAGCATCGTTCTGTGCTCTTATAATATTTCGTTTTTAGTCACTCAACACCGTAAGTGGTCGTTTCATCCTTGTAATGAATTTTTGAGAAAGAGAGATCCACATGCAATAACAGTTCCAAGGTCCTTGAAGTTCATTCTTCACTGCTTTAGCGATCGTTGGTTCCGTCCAGAAATCCCAAATGCTTCATCCTCTCCGCATTCACACCACTGAATTCTCTTCGTCGTCTCTCCTTCTCGTCTGCGTCAGGACTGTTTGTCGTAGGTGGTGTTGCAATCTGCATCGGTGACTCGACGTACTTGGAAGTGCGCTGTTGGAGCCCACTAGCAGCGCCTTTGATTGAGAACCCTGCAGCATCATGATAGTCCCTAGTGTCTGCGTGCATCTCCTCATCTTGCATATTTTCAGCTGGAGGAGGTGGAGGTGGTGGAGGAGCGGGTGCCGAGACCCTCGCCTTCTTGCCCTGTTGATCGTCTTCGCGAGCAGCTCCTGTGTCCACACCTTCCTCTTCTCGAGCTCGCTTCAAGATTGCTGGGCTATGCACTGCAAGAGCGTCATCACCGTTGTTCATGTGAGCCACATCTTGATAGTCATCAACATCAACATCCTTGGGCGAATCAACCTGCATCTTTTCCATGTCGCTTTGGTTGGAGGTTTGACCTTTCCGTTGATCGTGCTCTTTCTTTTTCACGACTGCCCTCTCGAAGAACTCTGTAACAAATTTCTTGACTGCTTTTTCTTGTTTCGGCTCGATCTTGGTCGGATCAGTAACACGCTTGTTTTTGAAGTCCGAGTTGACGAGCTTTTTGGAGCATTCCTTGGCGAAACGTTTGATATCCTCTCTATCGAGTTTGCCCTTGTATTTATTCGCGACATGGATGACGGAGGGGAACAGCTGTGCAGATATTAGCCTATGCATCGCATTTCGATGTATTCAGGGCGACTTACCGTGTTCTCGTACACCTTTTTCTGCTTCTCCTCAGGTAACGAACGCCATTTCTCATCTGTCTTGGTCTTGGAGGGTGTTTCGGTTGGTGTTGCAGTGGCCGAAGGCTTGTCAGTGCCCGGTGTTTCCTTCCTATTGACGATACCTTGAATCAAATCTTCAATTTTCTGGGCTTCGGATAAAACCTTCGGTGGCGGTGGAGGAGGTGTGTTTAGTGCTGATACAGTAGGCGGAACCCATTGCACTTTGCCGTTGCCATCGTAATAATAACGTGTGCCGTTCTGGTCGAAAGCGACATACCAACCGGGAGGAAGCTCAGCAGGGGGAGGTCGAGGCCTGAACGGGGCCCTGGGGCCACCTGGAAAGTAGCCTCCTCCTCTGTGCATGCCTCCTCCGCGCGGACCCGACGGAATGGCTCTGCCGGGTGGTCCTTTTGGTCCCTTCGGACCTCGTGGTGCTTCAACTGATCTTGATCGGGATCGACTTCGCTCGCGGGGTTTCCTCTCAGGACGATCAAGCTTCTTCTCTGGTTGTACTTGGGTCGGGTCTCTCTTCACTCGTGGAATGCGATAGGCTATGATAAGCTGGCTCCATTCGTTGTTCAAAGCAGACGCTTGGGATCTGACCCTTTCATCTTCGTGCTCGAGCAAGCCTTCAACGGTGACATCAATCTTGGAGTCGACGATTTTGTTGCGAGTCATGCGTGGAGTCGTGTTAAGAATGTCCAGAATCTGCAACAGAATGTTCGTATCGTCGTGGTAGGTCTTGAGCAGCTTGTTGAGCATAGTGTAACCGTGCATCTTGGCTACCCTCAAGCGTACTGCCTCATCGTTGCAGCTTTGGATACGGTTCAAGAGCTTGACGATGATCCATTTTTCCTGGTCCTTGTAGAGTTCTCCCATAACTGCAGTGACTTCTGGAGGAGTGAGCTGCTTCAGTTCGATGCTATCGATATATTCTTCATCATCCTCGGACGCCTTCTTCTTGCGTGGCTTCTTTGTGTGAGCGGCATTCTCCCAGTCTTCGTTTCCAAAGATGCCAAGAGCTTTTTGAATATTTGATGAAAGCTGGGTTCCACGATCGTCTGTCTGTGTCTTGCCACCAATGAATCCGGAGCAGTTTGGTTCGCCGCAGTAACAGGGTTGAGGGTCGGCACCATAACGGTCGACGTTGTAGTTAAAGGTCAGTTCTTCTCCGGCTTCGATGCGACGCTCGGCGAAGATTCCCATGCGGAGTCGGTCTCCTACGACCCATTTGTCGACAAAGCAATTAGGATTGCACGAGTGATTGCAAAATCTGCCGAGATTGCCCTTTTTCGTCGCATCGACAAACTCGCTTTTGTTGAGAGACATGAAGTAAAAGTGCTTGATGCCTTCCTGGTCATACTGGTGCATGCGCCGCCTGAAAGCGGGCTCAGAAATGACTTCACCAATATATTCAAAGATGAAGTCATTTGGTTTAAGATCATGGTTAGCACGTAGACCAAAGCCTTTCTTGTCCGTCTTGATGACGGAAACATCGGCGTACGCCTTGCGTTGAAAGCGCTGATTCTGACAGCCGTCTCCGCAGCCGCAATCCCCCGGGCACTCCATTTTGGTGGCCCGGTTGATGCAGTCCGAGTCTTCACCGCAGGCATGGTTGGTTTGTGTGTCGATTCCTACATCAAGGGTCAGTCTAGAGCGACTGCGGCACGTTATAGCATATCGTACTCCATTCTTCTTGGCAGTCGCATTCGAGCGCTTGATCGGTGGTGCCTAGATGCTTTGCAGCATATGTGCAGTCGAGCAGGACGTCAAAGGTCGACGTAGCTTCATCGGTAGAATCAGGCAGTTCGGAGAACAATTGTCGGGGGCCTGTGATGATCTTTTGCGACATTGTGCGGGACAGTTTGGGAGCTTTGCCGGGCTCAATCTTGATGCTCAAGTCGCCACCAATCGTCTCTTCACGCTCGCCTTTCACCGCGGGTGATTGTGTGGCGCTCGGCTGCTTGGATACGGGCGTCTCTCTCTTGATTCTACGAGGTGTATCTCCGCTTGGTGCTGGCCGCGCCTGCTGGTCTTCGATACCTGAAGATGATTCGCGCGTCGCCGCTCCTTCAGTTGTGTCCACTATGTCCATCTTTCCGACCTCTGCGGTGAGGGATTTTCCTCTGGCGTCTCGCGGGCCGGGCATGACGGCGGTCTTGTCTGGCAGAGTTGGGCGTTGCGCGCGCGAAAAGATGGTGATGTGTCGGACTGGCGGGAGTTTAAGCGTCGAAAATCTTACAACCAATGCTCATTCCGATGGGTCGACGGCGCCGTATGGGAGAGTGTTGCTTCGGCCAAATGAAAGATGATGTGCTGATTGTTCACAGCGTGGAGTCTCGCCTACACAAAACGTGCTCAACGCTTGTCGAGAGCTTTGGGACGCTGATACTCCCGTCGCGAGCAGCAAGCGGACGGGCTCGTAATATGGCAGGCAGGTGGTTGCAAATGAACGTGTCTCTGAATTTGATTTAGGTCTTGATCTAGGTACCCGATGGCCACTTTCACATACATTGACTACAAGTGTGGTGAATCAATCTTTCCATTACTCTCTGCCAATCATAGTACGTCGGACTGTGCAATGAACAGGCGAAAATAGCTGGTAGTGTCCTATCGCGACCAACGAGAGGGATGATGAAAGAGATGATGGCTTCCTCTTCGACTTGGGAATTGATCAACCGTTTCTTGGCGCGCTGACCAACTCTCCGACAGAACTGTAACCCTGACTTACAATATAAACGCCATGTCAAGCCACTACAGGTGGCCGTTGACGAGATATGATCGCTTGGAAGGTCAGGACTACCTACTTACTCTTTGCTTCATCACGAAGAGCTCATGAGCGACTCTTACCCCGGTCTTGATCCGTTCGACCCAGGTCGGTACGAATCAAGGCACAAACCTGCGGCTGTCGAGCTGGGTATCAGTGATTACTCACCAGGATCAGATTGAGCGTGGTCTGCATAACTAATCATCCGTGAAGACGATTGTGAGCAATGAGCATATCTCTGGTACCACATGCAGCATTATTGCACAAGCCAGGTCTGAGGTTAAGGTTTAGGCGGATTGGAGGTGCTTGTCCAGGCTACTCGAGTACAAGTGCATGCTGAGCCGACGCGAAAGGTGCGCCAGAATGTTGAGAAACCTTGGTTGAATTCTTTTGGAAAAGAAGAACACCCCAGGCGCGCACTTGCATATGTTTCGATGCAATGCGAGTTCCTAATACGACGCCGGAAATTTCGAAGCTTGCACCTGCCTAGGGTCGGTGGTCCCAGCAATCTGGAGCGCAGCGAGGAGCCGTCTGTCTGCAAATTTCAGCAGCCCGCGGTCATGAACCAATGAATCGACCAAGTGACGATGCTCTGGGTATGGGTCGTTCTTTGTATTTACGCGGCTTGATGCAAAACCTGACGAGGCCTACATTTTAGCGTAAAGGCATCCAGGTTGAGGACCCGCGTAATTCTGCCTGGAAGCGAGGCTACGCTCGTAAGGCCCTGCTTCGCAAGCAAGCTGGGACCACTGTCGTGTGCTCTTTTACAGTGCAATGTGAGCCGTTCGAAGCCCAGATGCCGACTATCTGGTTGCAACGATGGAAGTTGCTCTTGACGTGTGGCCGTGCCTTCTGAGTGGATTGAACGAAACCCCGCACCAGTTGCGACATGCGTGGAAGCGTGAAGACAAGGCTGAGGATGAACGACACCTTATTAATCAATGAGGATAACAGAGTGAACCTGCCGAGCGTTTCATGTTGGGTTGCCGTGTACCGGGACGAGCGGGCCCATCAAAGCGCGGGACTCTTTTCGAAGCCGAGAAAGTCAACTCAAACCCAGCCTCCGGGCTCGCGTTGTTGCTTTGTCTGTTGCATCAACAACAACAAGCAGATTCAATTGAGGTAGGTGGGTAAGTGCAATTGAAAGCGGCCACAGAGACCAGGGCTTGTAGCATACTGAGAAATGAACCACACAAACCCGAACTGGCGGCATCATCTGGTCTTGGTGAAGCATGACATCCATCTTGCAGGGAGATGTGCAGCTGGGATGCAGTACCTGCATGCATCAACCTCGCCCTCTAGAACCGAGATCCCAGCCCTCTCCGAGCCTTGACGAACCCCATTCTCCACTCTGATTCCATGTCCGCGCCTTTTTTTCTTTCTCTGATGCTTGATGATTGCAGTCGTTCTCTTCTCATTTCACGCCTTGTGGGATATTTTTTTTCTCTTGCCTTTCTTTATGCTTTGTTTTAAGGCAGGCAGTCTTTCTCTGTTCCGTTGTCTGACTGACGCACTCTCGTTTCACCAGCTGCACTCTTTTCCTTTCTCATATCTGAGACTTGGCCCTATTTCTTTGTAATACATGTTCGCCTTCTTCTCTTCTTCTTTGTTACTTCTCCGGCTCGTTACAGAATGAACCCTCGGGATGTGAGCTTGAATGCGCATGAGCAGGTCGAGATACTGGCGGAAATCATCAAGTCAAGCAATCTCCATCCGGACGTGCTTGTCCAGTTCATACGACAGCACGGCATCAATCCCAATTGGGGAGATGTGGCGCTCCCAAGGGGTATGTATCTTGCGCTTACGCGGAGCGGCTCGTCAACTGACTTGCTTTTCCCTTCCAGGACGGACGGTCAATCAATGCAGCAACTGGTTTTACAGTGTCATGAATCAGCCTGGACCGTCTGGACCTGTTTCGGGCCATATCAGATCTCAAAGCCTCCAGGGGCCCATCTCGGCATCTTCTCTGAAACGACCATTCAGCCCGGATCAGCCTTCCTTTGCAGGTGGCCGTGTCCTTGTACCTAGGCCGCCGATGTCTACTATCGGCACGATACTCAATCAACCACCTGAACCGCCCAAGAAGAAACGAGGTAGACCCACCAATGCAGAGAAGGCGGCCAGAAGCCAGCAAGAGCATGCGCAAGGGCAATTGCCGTATCCTCCCAGACGAGCGCCTCCGGTCTCGAGTAGCGGTAGTAATGTTGCACCGGGTCCATTGTCAATCGCAACGCATGCTGCTCAAGCTGCCATGACGCCGCAGGTCCGCGATCAGCCCGTCAGTGCAGGTGGGTCTGAGACTTCCTCCGCCAAAAAGAAGCGAGGTCGTCCAACAAACACCGAAAAGGATACGACGCGACTACAACAAGAATACGGCGAACCTCGCGAACTTTTACCAGAGCCAGCGCGTTACGGACCATCGCGATATCCAAACATACTCTCTCCTGATGATGACCTAGGAGAGGGAGGATCAAGGAGACCTGCAAGTTCGCCAAGCAGAGGCGACCCAGCAACATATCGATAACATTGCTTTCCATACTGAACGGCCTCCTCGAACACGACCAACATACAACGACATTGGCACCTTGACGTTATAATGACATGCCGACATGACCAAGGAGTTTGTACTGATTGATCTTCTTTTCGTCATCGGGCATCTCACTTCGACTTTCAAATGTCTCTTCGACTTTCAAATCTCTCTTGCCAAACGTCTACGCGCCAAATGCTTTCTTTACATCTCCTTTGTTCTGGTTTCACACGAAACGTAATGATGAATGATGGTCGGATTTCTATAATGGTGAAACATCTTCACGACCTTTTATTTCCATGTCTCTTTTTTTTTTCTTTGTTCTCTGGACGTCACTTGACGGCTTGCTTGGTCCTCAAGATCATCTATCTCACTTTGGCGACGCGATACGAATATGAGATGGGGATGTTTTCTTTTCTCATGGAGCTACCCTAGCAACGAGACTATAACATTAATCGAGGGAAGTGATATGATATGAAAAAGAAAAAAAAATGCAGGACTACTCTCAGACAATTTGTATTTGTTTCATCTCGAGGGCAAGGAGAGGGCAGGTCTTTTTTTATTTAGGGAGGGTCGATTTTTATACCTCGACACATCTTGGCCGAACGGACGACCCTGGCTCGGATCTACCTTCCAGCCTCCACCACTTCTGAATATCAAATGACTAGTGTATGGTTGATGGTTTACTCGAGTTGCCGGGGACACCACATGCTCATACCAGTGTAGCAGGACCATAGCGCATTGTAAGCGTGACAGACCTTTGTGCTTTGTTTTCATCATCCTTGCACGAAACATTGGTCAAATCTTTCCAAGATTTCGAAACAGGAAAACTGATAAATCGTGCTCGCATGAACCAAGACTATTTTACAAGTTCTCTCTACAACCACCCCAAGCCGATTGCGTATAAAGGGCGTTAATCCGGAATATTAGAATCGACGAGGCCGCCCTGCAGCTTCGTCTTTTTGTTTTTAATCAACCCGACCTTACAGCAAGTCCTGCCTCCACAATGCTCTATCGTGACGTTTCGTGTGTGTGGCTACTCGGCCTGCAAAATGCCTCAAGGAGCTCTGACGCTGGACTTGTTCTCGCCGTGCTCGGGGTCAGCGTGCTTGGCGTGCTTGCCCTTCTTCTCGTCCTGAGCTTCTCTTTGCTTGACGGCGGCCTCGCGCTCCTTGATGCGCTGCTCCTCGGCGGCAACCATGTCTGGGAAAATTGTCAGTCAAGTCCGACAATCGGAGAAAATGCCGAAAAAAGCTTACCCATCCACTGGTCCTCACCAGAGTAACGCTCGTGGTGAATCTTCTTTTCAATGACGTGCTTGTGGGTAGGGTCGTTGGGGTCGAGGACCTTGACGGTCTCCCAGCGGCCCTGGCCTTGGTTCTTGTCCTTGGCCTCGAGTGCCAAACTGGCAATCACGACAGCCAAAGTCAAACCCTGAGCGTAGACACGAGCCTGGACAAGCTTTTGCTGACCGCTCAAGTACGGGTTGCGACCGACAATACCAAAGGCAGTGCCCATTGAGGCGACCCATGAGCCAAAAACAATGCTGTAGCGGTTCGTCGAAGCCCAATCGCTCGCGCGCTGAGAGAAGGGCTTCTGCGACTCGATTTGCTGTTGTAGTGTTTGTTGCTCGTCGGTGTACTCCTTCTCGGGATGGCGGCTAGCCTCGTAACCACGCGAGTAGCGGTCGGCATTGATAATGGCGGCGAAGGTACCAGCACTGGTGATCAAGAAGGCGCGGAAGGGTAGCGACAGGCCGCGGAAAGCAGGGTACTTTCTGCTGGCGCCCAAGACACCAGCTGTGCCGGCTGCGAGACCTAGCAGGCCACCAATAGAACCACCATAGACGGTAGCGCTGAGGAAATGTCAGTAGGAGTCGCAGGCACATGGTGTCAGGCGACGATGGAAAAGGCGTACTTGTAGTGCTCCTGCTCTTCTTCCTTTGTGAGAATCTTCATGGTGTGCTAAGTTGTGCTGTGTATGCGGGAGTGATGGGAGACGTGAAAAGCAAGAGCGTGAAGCAAGGCGCTCTGATGTACTATGACGACTTTGATCGAGTGAGGTCAAGATGGAGTCGATGCGAACAAAATAATTAATATGGATGGATCAAAGTCCGTATCTCGCCGAATCACTGTGACGTACACGCCACTACTCAGCAACCAAACACCGCGGCATCTGAACCCTGTCAGGAATCGCCTGCTTGCCGACTCATGAACGAGTTTCGTCCGTTGGGGTGCAGCCATCTCCGAGAATTCTCCCATGTGCATTCGTCGTAAAACAGTTGGTAGATGAAGAACTCGTGCCTCTTGAGTAATCGTCCTGTTGTATGGGATCCTGTGAGTTTTGTGTCCATATCAAAGGATACCAGCAACTTCAGTGTTCCAAGTCGTCGGTGATTGCGAAACCCAAGTGCTTGGCGTTGACATTGGGCTGTCCAGCGGCCATCTCGGTCAGAAATTCTCAAAATTCATGAAAACCTCAAAACTTTCAAACACCATGCCTTCACATCTCGGGAAAACGGTCAAATCACGCGCCGACGTATCCGACGATGATGAAGACGATTACGAAGAATATTCGGGTGACGATTCTTCGCCTTCGATCATCGAGACGGGAGCAGACGAAGATGGCATTCTGAGCTCGTCTGAAGACGATCAAGAAGAGGACGTCAAGGACAAATTGAGCAACATCTCGTTTGGAACTTTGTCAAAGGCTCAAGAATCCATCTCCAAGAAGCGCAAAAGAGCTTCTGGCGGCGAGGATGACGAGAAAGAGGACAAGCTTGAAGCATTACGCGCTCGCCTGCGGGAGTTGAGAGAGGCCAAAGGCGTCGAGAGTGCACCCAAGAAGATCAAGAAGGACGCAGAAAAGAAAGCGACCAAACCTGCAGCCAAAACGTCACGGACGACCAAGGACGACAGCGACGAGGATGCTTCAGACAGCGACAGCGATACAGATGAAGACGGCCCTCCGCGTGCGCGCAGCTCGAAACACGCGCCCATGTCACAAGCGTCCAACAGACAAGTCACCCGCAAACGCCAGGTCATCGATGTGCCCAAGCGACAGGTTCGCGACCCGCGATTCGGTCCTCTGGGTGGCCCCGTAGACGATGCTCAACTGGCAAAGAAATACTCCTTCATCCACGATTACCAAGACTCGGAAATGGCTGAACTCAAGGCGGCGATCAAAAAGTCAAAGAACGAAGACGACAAAGAGGTCCTCAAGCGCAAGCTGCTGAGCATGGAGAGTCAAAAGAAGGCACGCGAGAACAAGGAAAGAGCACAGGAAGTCGTTCGCGAGCATCGCAAGAAGGAGAAGGAAGCCATCGCACAAGGAAAGAACCCCTTCTACTTGAAGAAGTCGGAGCAGAAGAAACAAGCCTTGATCAACAAGTTCGACAGCATGAAGTCAAAGGACAGAGAAAGACTCATCGAGAGACGCAGAAAGAAGGTTTCGCAGAAGGAGAAGAAGAACATGCCTGCTCCCAGACGCATGTGATCTTCTTCTTGAGGACTATTCCACCGACTGCTGGACGAGTCATCAGCACCGTCAGCTGCATCATCCGTCGCCTTGCTTCAACAGGTCGATTTGCCTCTCGAGGAATTTGAAGAGAAAAGAGCTCAGCCCAGCATGTCGAATTGCAATCTTTGGGTCTCCTGTAGTTGTGGAAACATATCTTATCACTACAACAGAAGGTTCGCCAGTCAGCTCGCGATATCGAGCACTTTTCAAAGATCGACATCACTCGAGAACAACGTGTCATGCTGCACGCAATGGTAAACATGCCACACAATCACCAAATCTCTCGGAGCCAAGTATGCGAGTAGAATGGAGTAAAATTATCCGATGCGTTAATTACCTGAACATGCAAGAAGAATCGACGGCGTAGAAGAACGAAGATTAAGAAAGAGATTCGTTAGCATCCGGTTCCCACAACCTCATTACTCTTGAGGCTCCTCAGTCTCCTGCTCGCCCTCCTCGTTGTCCTCTTCGTCCTCCTCTTGCTCGCCGTCTTCGGCACCTTCCTCGGCTTCATCATCATTGTTCTCATCATCATCCTCGTCATCATTCTGCTCGTCGTCCTGGTCGTCGTCATCGCCTTGCTCGCCACCCTTCTGTGCTCGAGCTTGCTCTGACTCTTCCAGAATAGGCTTGACAGAGTCCTGTCTAGGGTCGGGAATGCTATCCTTCTCGAGGTTCCACTTTTGCATAGCAATAATGATATCGACGGCAAGTTGGCCATTCTTTCTGAGAGCCTTGTCCCATTGCGGCGGCATACCGGAGTTGCTGGTGACGAGGTTGCGGGCGACGCTGCTGATCAGGAGCTGGCGCATCGGTGATTCGAGGTCGGTGTTGGCGTAGATGTATTGTACGCGGCGGAGAGCAGGGTATGTGTCGGACTCCTTGTACCAGTTGCGGACGCTCTCGAGGACTTCCAGGGTCAGGTCGCGAATCTCCCACTTCTCGGCCTGGTTGGTTGTCAGCACTGTCCCTTGTTTCGACAAGGTTTTAGACAACGCACCATCAAGTACAGATCCAGCAAGATAGTGAGATCCTTCTCCTCGTTGGGAGTAGGTGTGTGACCGCTGTAAAGCCAGCCAACGAACAAACGGAAAGGCTCATCCTCCTCGTCAGGAAGGCCGAATTGGCGGTTCTTGTTCTCCTTGCTGTAGAAGATGTTGCGGAAGAACTTGCTTCGATAGCAGAGAAGCTTCTCGTGCAAGATCCAGTCTGGTTCACACGGTTAGGTTGTTGCAGAAAGCCAGACATTATAGATGTGATGGCTTACGTGTGTTTTCCTGGCCGACATACAGGTCGACCATGTCACGAGACAACAGCCTATACAACCACCCGTTAGCGTTTTTGACTTCCCAAAGCTAGACTTCACGTCGCGTGAACATACTCGTGAAGAGGCTTATCTTGATGTTCTGCCATTGTAACGTTCAAAAGCTAGTTTCCCAAAAAAAAACGTAAAGTAATTATATATAAATCCGGCAAAAAAAAAGAAGAAAGAGTGTCAGAAAGACTCGAGAAAGAAACAACGAGAGTGGGATCGTTGTAGTTTATATCAAAACCAGGGAACAAGAAAGGGTGGCTTGACGAGGAGACTCGAAAGAATGAGGCGCAGGCCCAGCTTGTTTTTCTTTCCCCCCCAGTAAGACACAAAATGAATGGCTGGGATCGCGGATCGTGGGTGAAACCAGGTGGTGTGGTATGGCCCCCAGTAAGAAATCTTGCGTCACCTTGCAGTCAGAACGTCACTGGCCGCCTAAAACTTGGATAGAGCGGGGTGTTGGAAAGCTGCCATGTCGAGCCGCGCTATCACACGTGCACTTGTAGGGCTTTCTCCTGTCGATCGCAAAACGTCTATAATGATTGGCTTTTTGCAGTCGGTTACAGTATCACCTTTTGAACTACTTCTTGAATTCTGGAGACTTTGGTGGTCTTGTAAATATGACTTCTTCAGGAAAGACCGCTAGAGGAAGCGTTTGTACGAGGAGGTCTGCTGAGAAGTTTGTGTCTTGCACTCATTCTGGATTCATGCCAGATTTCGAGTACATCTCTACCTTACGATAGATCCTTATGCAAGCAGAAGATGCCGCTTTGTTTGCAAGAGAGGGTTGACCGACGCTGGAGCTGGAAAAAGGATTCTATGTTCGAGACGGTATGACACCGAGTGCTTGGAACGTAGAGGAGACAATCAATCACCCATGATGCCATTTCAAGATCAACAATATCCCATTACATCTCTATATATTACAAGGTCTAGAATCTGTCTATATATTTACAAACTAAAAGGTACGCATGCTTTTTCTCTTACAGTCCAAAGAAGAACAAAACAGTCACAGCCACTCCCATGGCAAGCGAAGAACAAGCAGGCGTGAAGCCAGCAGCGTTTTCCTTGTCAGCACTTGACGAAGTGCCATTACCGCTCGAAGAAGGAGAAGAATCAGAGTCTGACGACGAAGCCGAGCTGGTAACAGTGGTGTTGGCATCTCCAGTGCCAACATCAACCTTGGTGTCAGAAGAAGTGACTGTGCCATCATTGACATCCACAATACCAGTAGCGCCAAGAACCTGGCCATCGGCATTCAAAGCTGCCGCACGAATGTAGCGTGCACTCGTGCCCACAGTGACATTAGTCTCGAACCCGGATTTCGTGACATTCTTCCAAAGATCATCAGCAGTAGCGAGATCAGAAGAAGAGTTCGAGGCCAGGATGGCCCAATGCCTGACTTCTGTGGCACCGTTCCAAGACATGTACACAGTAGTGTTTTCAATAGCGTTTCCCGCAGCAGCAATACTAGGGTCCCAATGAGGGAATCCCTGCCAGTTTTGCTTGTAAGCGCGGTAGCTTTGGACTGAAGAGTTACCAATGATGCCGAACTGGACGTCCCAGATTGCTTCGCCGGCGTTTGTGTATTCGACAAAAGCGCCATTGCTGCCATAGCCCATGAAAACATTGCCGTTGGACAGAACTTGCACACTTCCTTGCGACACCGACAAGGTGTGCTCAGGGCTGATGTAGTCTTGCTTGAGAGTGACAGACATGTCGTCGTAGTTGAGACTAAGCCAGAGACCGCGAGTTTCGTTCTCGGTCTTGACCCAATCAGCGGCGCCGTTGTCGAAGAGGGTCATTTCGGTGAGGTTGGCGTTGCGCCAGCGTGCGTCGTGCTGCCAGGCGAAGTTTGTTGCTTGGCCGTCGCTTCTGTCGTCAAAGTCGTTGTTCTTGCCTCCGAGGCTCCAGATGATGTCGCCGTTGGTTCCGTTGATGTAGTATAGTCCGTGAGTGTGACGGGCTGAGATCAAGTAGTTGCCTGAATCATCCTTCTCGACCGAGTTGATGTGGAAAAAGTCGTAAGGGCTGTCTTGAGAGATGCCGGTGGCGCCAGGGTCAGCGTACGAAGCATTGAGTGCAACGTGATCGGATGCGCGCCAGGAGAAGACAAGGTCGTTGGTAGCGATGTCAACTTCCTGGAAGAGAGAGTCTGCCAGCCATCCGTTTTCGATATCATAAGCGCTAAGATCATATTGCATGGGTTCGTAAGCAGTCATGAGCGCGGTACCGTCATCGGTCAACTGGATCTCGTGGATGTCTCCTCCCACAGTCAGATTTTTGGTTGTGAGGTTATAGGCGACATTGTAGTTGTGGTCGAGCATGATGTAACTGCCACTTCCATATCCAGAACCCTTGACAGTTCCTCGCCAGAAAGTGATGTAATCTGAGTTGTTGAACTCCTGTACTCTGACACCAAATGTCGTCTTATAGCTTGGGTCACTCCAAACCAAAGACAGGTCATCAGAATTAAAGATCATGGGAGCAATCTGGTCTACTGCAGTACCTCGAGGGGAGATGAACACACGGTCTGCAGAGTCAACATTCTCATCTGCAGCCTTGTTGACCTGGAAGACAGGTACCTCAAGGCTGGAAGACTCATAAGTCTGTGTAGGGTAGAGTCCATAGTCTTTGTCCTGGAAGGAAGAGCCAGTGTAAGGTGTCTGGTCGGCCAGCGCAATTAGAGGTAGCGCAGCCAAGGCCAACGAAGAAATGAGAGTAGGCATGGTGAGTCGACCGAACGAGTGTAAGAAGAATAAGGGAAAAGAAATGTTGATGTTGAACCTGAGGCAGCTCACGAAGAACCTCCTTTACTTTGAGATAGACAAGAGGCTCTTTTACAGGCGGGAATTACCTACATCATATACAATACCTCACTCCATACCCATGTCATGTCCCAAGGCCCGCGCTCACACTACCGAAGGTCGAGAAGATATCTAGCCCGTGGGGCCGTCTCATCTTCTTGTTTCCAGAAGATGCCAAGCACTGTGCTATGATGATGCCCTAGTGTGGCTTCCGCTGAGATAGTGAAATGAAAATCGATGGAGTGGTGGGTATAAGCGATTTCTGCAGAGCAAACCAAGGGTGGTGAAGCGAATCCCTGCTGTAGTGGCGCTGTATCGCACCGTGGCGGCCCGTCATAATACTCCGAGTCAGTGAAAACAACGGGTTGAGTAGACTGCATGCGAGGCATCGGACGCTCATGCTTATATGTATAAGAATGCTTATCAGATTGATAGAGGCGATAAATACGAGTGACACTGCTCGCCATCCCGCACTGTTGATTGATGTGGGAATTGCTCGCGTGCCCTCACTTACACACCTGAACAAAATCTGGTACATGAAGAAAAAAGGCCGCGTAGTCAGGAGTCATAGCGTCGTTAGCGGTCGCTGGCGGTTTGCGGATGCACGTTCGCCGGCCGCTGGTTCTTCACATGGCGTGGTCTGACTGCCGGTATCGTTTGTAGTGACGGCAGGCTACGGGATCACAGGGTGGTTGAAAGTCAAAACAAAGCCGCTCTGCATGGTTGCGTAAAAGTGGTGTTGCTTCTATCGGTGCAAGCTGCAGTCAAAGGTCTTGGCAGAAGCCAAGGTCGCTTCGATGTTGAAACAATGCCGTGGACCGTGGACCGAGGAACGAACGTCCATCCTATCTTCGATTTCAGTATCGAACAAGCAAAGGCCCATTTAATGATATGATGCTAGGACACTTGTATCATAGTATGTGTTTGTGGCTCCAAAGTTGAAGAGCTCTTGATCTCTCGCTGTTCTCCATTCTATTTTTTTTTTTTTTTTTTTAAGGGACACCATGCAAAAGAGATCCGAGACTTTACTTTGTATTTGCAAGAAACGACTGATTCTAATGTCATCAAAAATTGATACGGAGAGTACATAGAGACTATCGAAGAAACAATTCATTACATCATATCCTTCGAAGGCTCGTGAGACACCTTTTTATGCACAGGACTTGTGGACTTTTCCAAGTCTGACTCCACAACCTGACCTCTGACCACACCAATCTCGCTGCTCACGTCAACATCAGTGGGGACAGGGGGTCCAGTGAAGCTCTTGCGTCCGCGGATAAAGTACCATACTACACTGATCGTGGCGAAACCTGCAAAGACAACCGAAGCATAATTCATGGAGCTTGCAGTCACTGGAAGGGTGACCGGCATACAGAAGAGAACGACAGCTAGCGCGATCCAGCATAGAGTGAGCACATTGATCGCCATGCCGAAACGTCCGAGGGAGAAGGAAGAGTGTGCGACCATTTTACGGCCACGGAGGACGTTGACCAAGATGGGCAGTCCATATGAAGTCGAGAGACAAATCGTCGCGGTTCCCGTAAAACTGTTGAACGCCGCTGTGCTGCCGAAGTAAATCAGACCCAGCAGACAATCTACAACTGTAGAAAGCACAAGCGCCCAAAGAGGGATCTCGAAGCGCTTGTCGACGCGAGACCAGATTCGGGACCCAGGTAGAGCCCCATCGCGAGCGAAACTGTAGGTGCAACGAGAAGCCGCAGTCAAAGCACCTGTTCCGGCGAAGAATAGGATACCTGGCAAAAAGTCAGTACAGATAATGTCTCAACTGGACAAGGGAACATACCAAGAAGAAGGAAGAGCAGTCCAAAGCCACCAGCTGCGGAGCCTGTGACGGTCTTGAAGAGAAGACCGATAGGCTGACCATTGGCAACTTCTAGTAGCATCTGAATATCTGGCAGAACAAAAAGGATGGGAATCAAGTAGAGGACACCCGTAAGACCGGCTGCTGCAACGGACAGGACAATGGCTTTAGGCACCTCTCGTGCAGGATTCTAAAGAATATCGGTCAGCTGAATGAGTTGAATTCGGATGATGTCGGCAATGTTACCTGAACCTCCTCACACATTGTGGCTACCATTCCATATCCAGTCAATGTATAAGAAGCTTGAAGGAGCCCGACAAAGAAAGCCCAGCCGCTTGGCCAACCACTAGCGCTCGCATCATAGTGAGCGAAGACGAACTCGCCGCTTCGATAGTTATCTGACATTGCAAGCAGAACTACCATGATGATGATGACGCTGGCTCCCGTCCAATAGATACAGATTTTGTTGATCAAATCGAGGTATCTAGCACCGAAGATGTTGATGGACATGCAGATGAGCATAACACACCAGAATGTTAGTACGGTTTGCCATGTGTTAGGCACAAAGTCCTCGTTCCAGAGACTGATTGCGCTCAGAATCAATTGAGCACCGCTGAAGTTGATACTCAGCGTCACAGTCCAGTTTCCGACCAATGTCAACCTTCATGAGTGTTAGTAAATCCGCAACTAGCAATTTGTGCATCGCCAACTTACCAGCCGGTAATCCATGAGCTCAACCGCGAATATTCCTTGGTACTGAGCATAGCAGCCCAGTAGTATACACCGCCAGCAGTAGGAAAGACGGCACAAATTTCGGCCAAGGAAGCCGCAATTGATAGAGAGATCAAAGACACCAGGACCCATCCCCAGAGGACTGTCACACTTTGGCCATCTGCGAGTGTGATGTAGAACGTTGTGCTCAGACCAAAGGGGACAGCCATGATAGCGAATGATCTAGAGTTCTAGTAAGAAAACTGACGACGAGATTATTTGTTAATGTGCGACCTACAGTCCTAGAACACTCATCATGCTCAGGCTCCGAGGCAATTCTGATTTATAGCCCATACGGGCCAGATCGGCCTCCGCAGTAGTGGCCATAATTGCGTTACAAAGTCTGCCGAATCACTTGTGTGAACGTGAAATTCAAGTCAACACAGGACTGATGATGTGTTACGCCCGACGCTGCAGTTGATTGAAAAGCGTCGAGGTGTAATGAATTCCCAAGCAGGTCGCACGGGTCCGCAAGAGCGTGGTGCAGAGTTAAACGGGGTCGCGCAGCAAAGGCAGACTGGGATGGAGGGAATACAACTGTTAAGTTCTAGACAGATCAGGGATCGGGCAACATCGGCAGTCCACTTAAAGGTCGACGGTCTGTAAATGCTTATCCGCGTGTAGGCGTAGATGGTGGGATAGATAAGAAGATATCAAAGTAGACGACAGCCACTTGATTGTTTCAATTACCCTCGAGTATGATTGTAGAGATATGAGGAAAAGGTTTAGGGTAACACTGTAGATAAAGAAGACCGCCATCATCCTCTGAACTGGAGCCCTTTGACCGCGACTGTGTGGGAGGTGTCCTAAACCGTTGTTAACCCCGCGTCATTGAGGCGTATCAGAGTGTGCGCCATGTTCCCAAGCCGAGCTGAGCGCGTCGATAACTCATCTTTTTACGTACAATCTTCGGCCACGACTGGGGAAGAAGATGGAGTGTCGGGGTTGTCGTCTGCCGGTCTTGCGGTCCGCGAAATACGACCTCTGCTTGCTCACTCTGGAACATGGTATTGTAAATAACGGACGAAGAGTGGATGCTAAAGCTCGAAACAATGTCGATATGACAGTGCGCCGGCTGGATAATTGTGATTGACATGCACAAACGCTATCTGTGGATATTCATATCCAAAAACCATCCTCCGTGGCAAAGACCCGTGACGAAGCAAAAGTCATAGAGACCATTGGGCAAAATGACCGAAAATCAATAACTGTCCCATCCTTTCCATAACGCCGGCCGACCAAGAGAGCACACGTCGGGCTGCAGAGAGAGATTCGTCAAGGACATCAATAAGCGCGTTGAGTGTTTGGCACGCCAGGCATGTGCTGTTGGTGCATGTGAGCTTGTTGTTGCTGTCTTAGCTGCTGCAAATCAGCAAACCAGGGATGTTGAAGTGCTTGTTGAGCAGAGATGCGAAGTTCAGGGCGAAGTTGCAGCATGGCACTCAAAAGCTGGAGACCGACAGGGTCGACCTGAGGTAGAATGTTTCGCAGATCCTGCGTTGCGTAAACAGGAAAGTTTGGTTTGTACTCAGGGAATTGAGAGATGCCTGGCCACGAACGCTCTGAAGGAGTGCCCATGAGACGGAAGATCTTTTGCAACTGGTCCTCGTTGGTGGTTCCTGGGAAGAGAGGGCGGCCGGTGTACATTTCAGCCATGATGCAGCCAGCAGACCAGATGTCGATCGAGGTGTTGTATGTGCGCGAGCCCAGCAAAACATCAGGAGCACGGTACCAGAGGGTGACAACCTCGTTGCTGAAGGTGTTGACAGGAATGCCAAAGGCGCGAGCAAGACCGAAATCGGCAAGCTTGAGCTGACCCTTGGTGTTGATCAAGAGGTTTTGCGGCTTCAGGTCGCGGTGGAGCACGCGGTTGTCGTGGCAGAAGGCAATGCCGCGGAGCAGCTGGTGCATGAACGACTTGATGGTGACGGGATCGAGCATGCCGCGCTCGCCCCTGGCATCCATGTACTTTTTCAGGTCCTTGTCCATGTATTCGAAGACCAGCATGAGCTTGTTCTCGGTGTGGATGACATCGTGAAGGCGGACTATGTTTTCGTGCTTGAGTTCTTTCATAAGGGAGATTTCACGAATGGCGGTGCTGGGTGTGCCCTCTTCCGAGTCGAGGTGGATCTCCTTTAGGGCGACAAACTCGCCGGTCTGCCTGTTGCGGCCCTTGAAGACCTGCGCATTGTCAGTCAGCAATGGACGAGGACAGAAAGAGGGCAGTCAAGGGAAGGAGAAGGAGAAGGACGTACGGTGGCATAGGTGCCCTCACCGAGCTTCTCGAGCTGCTGGAAGGAGCTGGGGTGACGTTTGTCCATGGGGGGAATGCGCTGGCCGCCGCCTAGACTGCGTACACTGATGGTCGAGTCGGAGCGATTGTCGAGCGAAAGGGTGCCGACGTGGGTAGGATGGAGCCTGGCGTGGGGAGGGTTTCGATTCGTGTAGCGCGGGTCCCAGAGAATCGAGCTGGCCGTCGTCAACTGGCTGGCAATATCGAGAGACGAAGCCGTCGCCGAGCGAATGGTTGCGGGTCGGGAAGGTTGCGCCGTCTTGGAAATTCAGAGAGCAGGAGTGAGCAGGAGAGACTGCCCGACGTCCTGACACGACAAACAAATAATAATAATACAAAGGGAGTCAGTGACATGGAGCCTCGCCGTCACTCATTATTATTGATCCGCGCGCTGGCGGTTGGGCCTTGGCGCTTGTGAAACGGTCCTCTATCTATCTCGCTGTTGTTGCCCTCTTGCACAGCTGCTAATTGTATCCCGCTTAGAGGCCTAGAAGACAAAGTCGAACAAGGCATAGCTGCGTCGCTGCTTGAACGACTTTTACCACATCAAAGAAGCTGCACGGCCAAAGGGGAGGAAGGTGCAACCGGAAGGGGCAAGATCGTCAAGTCACGGCGGCCCATCTCCCGCTTCCCAGCATGTGATACAGTAGCAACCAACATACAGTACAAGCAACCACTCGGCACTCACTTCTACAATATTCGCTTTTGACAGAACGTGTCGGCCGTACAATACTGCATCTTCTTGGTCCGCTCTGGCTCCTGTCATGACCGAATAGCCCGCGAACAGACCTCGTGCCCTCAGAGATCCGGGGAAGCTGCAAGTTGAGGTACCTATGACATGGTCACATATCATAAATTCATCCATGTGACAATTCTTCCCCATTTACAACTCACCCATCCGATCGCGTAGCTGTCATCTTGACAGTCTTTCTACATGCTGCGGCTAATTGTAGTCGCTTGTCATCACCGACTATCTTCTCTCACTGATTGAGAACATGCGCGATTCCTTGTCTGATCGTCTGCTCCGCCGCGAGTTGCACGACTCTGCTGGTCGTGCAAGGAAGGTGAGATCTATCTACGGTGACAGGAACTGGGTCAGAGATCTGGATGTTGTAAATGAGCTCGACGGTCACTCGGGCTGTGTGAATGCTCTCAGGTCTGTCACGCTCCTGGTTTCCCATGCATTACCGCAACTTCCTGACGCATCTGCTATTCTAGTTGGTCAAAGTCAGGCCGTCTTCTCGCCTCTGGATCCGACGATCAGCACATAAATATCCACACCTACCAGCCAGATGACACAAATGCTCAGTTCAAGCTGGCAACTACCATCGCCACCGGTCATCGTGCCAACATCTTTTCCGTCAAGTTCATGCCTCATTCCAACGACCGCACGGTCATCTCTGCTGCTGGCGATAGCGAAGTCCGAATCTTTGACCTGGAGTACTCTGGTGCCGCTACCGAAGCTTCACGGGCTTCAGCCATGGCCTTGAACGGCGGACTCAGAGGATTGCGAAACAATATACGAGATGGAGCACGCCATCTAAGTGATGGAGATACAAACTGCAGAGTCTACCGCTCGCACGGGGACAGAGTCAAGAGGGTTATCACAGAATCCTCTCCTCACCTCTTCCTGACTTGCTCAGAGGACGGAGAAGTGCGTCAGTGGGATTTACGTCAACCGTCTTCTGCCTACCCTTCTCCTTCCAGCAGGTCTGCCTCTGCAGCCGCTGTACCTCCTCCACTCATCTCCTATAAACGTTATGACTTGGATCTCAATACTATTTCCTGTTCGCCGAGTCAACCCCATTATATCGCCCTTGGCGGCGCCCACTTGCATTGTTTCCTTCATGATCGTCGTATGCTCGGCCGCGATAAGCTGCAAGAGCGTGCTGCCTCGCCTGCCCTTTCTTCCGGTCGCATGCCCATCTTGGACGAAGATGCGCTAGGTCAAGCCACCCAATGCGTTCGTAAGTTTGCTCCTCGAGGCCAACGTATTATGGGTCAGAAGGATTCTGGACACATAACCGCCTGCAAGATCAGTGATGCTCATCCAAATGAGATCATCGTGAGCTGGTCGGGTGATCATATCTACAGTTTCGACCTGATACGCAGTCCGGATGCAAGCGAGCTTCCCGAGAATACAACCGTAACAAAACAAGCGATAACCAGCCCTCGAAGAGCAAGGGAGAGTAGCGAGAGAAAGCGCAAGCGAAGAGCTGGAAGCCAACCTTCCCAATCATCTGAGAACTCCTCTCGTACACATTCACGTCAAAGGACTGAAGAGTCTGCTGACGGCGGTGGTGATGTCGCATTAAGAGTGAAATACAACAATGGTCAAAGCGAAGATATCCCAATCGCACGCGCCACGAGTCCTGTGTCATCCCTGCGAGAGAGCGTTATGACAGACAGACAGCGCAGAGCATATCGTCTCTCCAAGACTGTGGTCGAGCTTCGCAGAACCATGTTCACACTCGGCAGTCACACTGCAGCATCTTCAAGCAGAGATCCTTCAGGTCATGCCACCGAGTTCACCGCCGCGCGAAGTCTGGCTGCCACAATCATACCTCAAATGCAAGAAATTACCCGAACGTGGCGCTATCCCGTCGACCCAGTGCCGGAGGAAGTTCTACTGCAAAGAACACTGCGCTCCAATAGAGAATCTGCGTGGCGCTTTGCGCAGGCTTCAGGCGTCATTGCTCGTGCTCTCGGTGGGCAGCCGCATACTGCCAGTCAAGGAACCTTTGACACGCCTATTTTCACTCGTATCAATCATGCGCCGAACGAAGGCAGTAGCATCAGCGATCGTGAGCGATTCGGTTATGACTTCTTGAAAGCAATCATGCTATGGCTGGACAGTGGAATGGGTGCTCTGATAGATGGCTTCACCAGATCCTCAGACGTTGCTCGATATGCCTCTCGTTTGCCGGTGCTCAAAGATGCTAGCGCCGATGCATTTGATGAATGCATTGTCCCTTACCTCCTTGCTCATTCGTCCAGCACTCCTGTTTGCAATGTCGACGCCTCAAGATTCGAGGTGGACGAAAATCGAATCATCTACGAAAGCGAGACAGATGCAGTCAGGGCGTTTGTTGAAGCAGTCAAGGTACCCTTCGCAGACTTGTCAGCACCCGACTCTGCACAAGGTACATCTGAACCGACTCAAAGACGAAGTGATGCTTTGCTGCACTGGGGCTTCAAGGTTGCTCGAGGGATCCTCATGAATGCTGGCGAAGGAGTCAACTTTGCTTTCGTGGATAGAGCGTTCGGAGGACTTGGTTCAGACAACAACCCAGCAGCTCGAGAAGACGCACGGCTGCAGGAGAGGCAACGACAGATCGACACAAACGAAGAGGAGCCCACAGCAGAATCGATAGAGGTTGTTCATCATGAGAGCGAGCAGTCTTCTGAAGAGGAAGATGTTATCGCCATGAGTGATATTAGAGCGGCAATGGGAGAAGTCAGCGATGAAGACGATGATGAAGATATGGACGTCGATCAAAGTATCACCTTCCCGCTAATCAGTCCTGAAGAGCAAGGTGACGACAGTGATGAAGACGACGACGCAGAGTCAAGTTTAGACGGCCACGAAGATGACGATGACGAAGAAGAGGAAGAGGAAGAAGACTTTCCTCGTATGATGTATCGCAGCGCCTTTGGGCAACGACGTAAACGAGGAGAGGTTGAAAGAGATGTTTACTGTTCGCCCCACACCAGAGTATATCGCGGACACTGCAACGTCAAGACTGTCAAAGATGTCAACTTCTTTGGTCTGGATGACGATTATGTCGTGTCTGGATCAGACGATGGTAACTTGTTCATCTGGCAGCGCAAGACGGGACGGTTGGTAAACATCCTCGAGGGAGATGGAGAAGTGGTCAACGTGGTGCAAGGCCATCCATACGAACCCATGATGGCAGTCAGTGGGATCGATCACACAATCAAGATCTTCTCGCCAGATGCGAGGGCGCGAGAAGCTGCCAGACTCGGACGCGGCGTCGAGGCAGCTGACACATCTACATTCTCATCGATTTCGTGGATGAGACGTAGAAGACAAAATGCACAAGCTGGCGTCACATCAGAGCCGGCGGTACCGGCAGGCGTGTCGGAGCGAAGTACCACAGACGATGACAACTACGTGGCACCTGGCGGACTCGCAAGCAGAAAACGGATGCACTTGGAGTACCAAATCACGTCCCAGAATGATGTGGAGCGACAAGGAGGGAATCAAGAGACCTTCATAACAGTGAGCATATTCAGAGACGGGATGTAGCCAATCCGCAGCGCTAACGAACACCAATAGAGAAGTATGCTCGCATCCTTGGCTCAACACCTCAGGAGACAGAGAGCCGAGGCCAGAGGTGAGGGAGAAGGCGAAGATGGTGGTGGTGGTGGTCGAATTGTCATTGGCGATGACTGTGTGGTCCAGTGAAGACAATACACGGGCGTATGTGGCCGAAAGGGGCACTCAACAAGGCATATAGCAACATGAGATGATTAGATGAGACAAAAAGCTTTGAATTTGTGATGCAATTCAGGAGGCGTGGTGAATATGGTATGGTCTATTTGGCCTTTGCTTTCTGAGCCTTGAGAGCCTTTTGACGGTTGCTTTTGATCATGACAAGAGACAGGAAGGAGCCAACGACAGCACCTCCAACCAGAATGAGGATGACGGGAAGCCGAATGGCCCAGACACGAGGAGGAAAGAGCGACTGAGAGGGGTGCGACGAATCGACAAAGGGCTGGACAGGACCAGATATTAGGAATGTCAAATCGAGCAGATCCGGAACAGATGGACAGCGTACCATGACCAGAGTCCAGATGGTGTAGTAAAGGAACACGGTGGTAGCTACGATGAGCATGCTTGCGCCGACGAGTGGACCGAGCTAGGAGGGCTGTCAGGTCTGCTGACAGAATGTCTCACAAGGGTCTACTCATACCATTGTGATGTGTGGTGATCAAGCAAGAGGTCGATTATGTACTACTGCGAGTGAAAGAGCCCAGTTGTTGATACAGCATGACACTGCACAAAGGGGCCGAGGGGTGAAGCTCGGGGGTGCCAAGAAGTTGACGCCGCCGACAGCGTCGCGTCAGCTTTGGTTGCCAACTGCTGCCTTTCAAGACTCGTTCGCTTTGGGTACCTTGGTCTTTCTCTCGCAGTACGACCTCGATCCACTCGACCGTCGACATGGCGACGGCTATACAGTCGGCAGTGCGTCTGCCATCGCCCGACGCTGCAGACGGCCAGTCGCATGCCTCTGGTCGTAAGCGATCGCCCTCTTCGCGCTCTCCATCACCAGAAAGACGCCCTCCAACCTTGCGCACACGATCTGCCGAGCCCAGCGCAGACAGTGATCCCGAACCTCCGCGTCTTCCCTCACGCTCGCGCTCGCCCATTCCCCACCGCAACGACCCCCTTCCTCGCGACGTCGACCGTCAGAGAGCCCTGGAGCGCCAGAGACAGGCCGAAGTGCGCCGTCGCGAAGAAGTCGCCCGGGACAAGCCTCTATCTGCTGCCGAGAAGCAGGCCGCTGCGAAGGCCGAGTATGAGCGCCTACTCACCATGCGTTCGGGAGGCACCTACGTGCCTCCGGCCAGATTGCGCGCTCTCCAGGCTGAAATCGGCAACGACCCGTCTTCGAAAGAGTTCCAGCGCATGGCTTGGGAGGCTCTCAAGAAATCCATCAACGGCTTGATCAACAAGGTCAACGTCTCCAACATCAAATACATCGTCCCCGAGTTGTTTGGCGAGAACCTCATCCGCGGTCGCGGCCTGTTCTGCCGTAGCATCATGAAGGCCCAGGCGGCCAGTTTGCCCTTTACTCCCATCTATGCTGCCATGGTTGCCATTGTAAACACCAAGCTTCCTCAGGTTGGCGAATTGCTGGTCAATCGCCTCATTGTTCAGTTCCGCAAGGCTTTCAAGCGTAACGACAAGGCTGTCTGCCTGAGCAGCACTACCTTTCTGGCCCATTTAATCAACCAGCAGGTCGCTCACGAGATGCTTGCTGCTCAGATCCTTTTGCTCTTGCTGAATAAGCCCACCGACGACAGTGTTGAGATTGCGGTAGGGTTGATGAAAGAAGTTGGCCAGCACATTGAAGAGTTCAATGCTCAAATCGCCATGGCTGTCTATGACCAGTTCCGCAGTATTCTACATGAAGCCGACATCGACAAGAGAACTCAGTACATGGTCGAGGTCTTGTTCCAGGTTCGCAAGGACCGCTACAAAGACAACCCTGCAGTTAAGGAAGAGCTGGATCTTGTTGAAGAGGAGGACCAGATCACTCACAATACCGGTCTCGACGATCAAATCGAGGTTCAAGACGGCCTGAATGTTTTCAAATTTGACGCCGATTGGGAAGCGAACGAGGAGGCCTATAAGAAGCTCAGAGCAGAAATCCTGGGAGAAGCCGATGGCAGCGATGAAGACGACGAGAGTGGCTCTGATGTCAGCAGCAGCGATGATGAAGATGATGAAGAAACCAAACAGGTCGAGATCAAAGACCAGTCCAACACCGATTTGGTCAACTTGCGCCGTACCATCTATCTCACCATCATGTCATCCGGAGGGTTTGAGGAGTGTACGCACAAGTTGCTGCGCATCAATTTACCGCCAGGATTGGAGCACGAACTGCCATCAATGATTGTCGAATGTTGTTCCCAGGAGCGCACATACAACAAATTCTTTGGTCTGATTGGTGAACGTCTTTGCAAGATTAACCGCATGTGGAACGAATTGTTCGAGGCCTCTTTCGTCAAATACTACGACACCATTCATCGCCTGGAAACCAACCGTCTGCGCATTGTCGCTCAATTCTTCGGCCATCTTCTTTCTTCCGATGCTATCGGCTGGCACATCATCAGTGCCGTTCACTTAAATGAGGACGAGACCACCTCTTCTTCCCGTATCTTCATCAAAATCCTGATTGAAGAGCTGGCTCAAAACCTTGGCATGAAAAAGTTGTCAGAGAGAATGAAGGATGATGCTTTGCAACCTGCATTGGCTGGCATCTTCCCCGTCGACAACCCTCGCAACACTCGCTTCAGCATCAACTTCTTTACTGCTATTGGTATGGGTGTTCTGACTGAAGGCATGAGAGAATATCTCAAGAACATGCCTAAACCGACCTTGCCTGCTCTGCCTGTCAGAGCTGCCAGCCCAAGCGACAGGAGCGTATCCAGCTACTCAAGTTATTCCAGTTATTCGAGTCGTTCTCGCTCGCGCTCAAGGTCTCGCTCAAGAGGTCGTGCTCGCAGCTATACTCGCTCACCTACGCCTCCAAAACGTTCAATCAGAGACAGATCCTATTCGGACTCAAGATCGCCGTCTCGATCAAGGTCACCCCGTCCAAGACGCCGTTCTCCTTCTGCTTCCATATCACGTTCAAGGACACCCGAGCGCAGAAGACGATACACATCCTCAATCTCGCGCTCTCGTTCACCTCCAAAGCGTGGCAAGGCTCGCCGTGATTCTCGCTCATCATCATACTCTCGTTCTCGCTCGCCTCCTGCCCGTGGGACTGCCCGGGCCCGAAGCTATAGTCGCTCACGCTCACCACCAGCTCGTAGAGGTGCTGCGCGTGACCGAAGTTATGCCCGCTCTCGCACGCCGCCTCGAAGACGAAGAGAAAGCTACTCGCGCTCCCCAGTCCGATCGCCTCCTCGCTCACGCTCTCCACCTCCAAGAAGGGCAGTGGCTGGGCGCAGACGCTCTGTATCGAGATCCATCTCCAGATCTCCACCTCCAAGACGGACAAGGTCTCCGCTAAGAGACCAACGCCGTGTACGTCGCAACACATCTTCTCCGGAAGCTTCAAGGTCGAGATCTCCCCCTCGCCATACACGAAGAACCAGCAATGCCAATGCTCGTGACCCCAAACCCCAAGCCCCTGACGGCGAGATGGATCTCAGCGACATTCATCCAAGTCGTAGAGGCCTGCTAGGCGCGGGTGGTCGAGCGAGGCCCACTGCTGGTGATTTTATTTAGTTCATAGCAATACCCTTTTCAAAAGTAGCGAAATCATCATGTACATCATATCAGAACCGCGACGAATTCCTTCGAAATCGCGAAATGACAAAAACAATCAAGCGAATTGCAAGAGCGCCGAAAGCAAGATTGGCCAATTTGATATGATTTTCATTGCATAGGCGCCCATGCGGGTGGGCATCGTCAATGAACGAAGCAAACGCATCCATGCAGCCTGTGTCTCTTCTTTCCCTCGGTGTAACAACCTTGTCTGCATGGTGATCAGGAAGATGGCGCGAAGCAAGAGATTAACATTGCTCACGCAATCACTGGTCTTTGTTATTTTCACGCGGGTTAATCAAGCATTTTTTTTTAAATGAAGATCAAATCGAGTTCAGGACGAGCCCTGTGCCTTGATCCCTGCATCTTGATCGAGGGCAAAGAAAATCAGGCATACCATGCCACGCAGTGAAAAGAGAAGATGTGCAAGTGCGTACACGCCAATCTCTTTTGTTTTGTTGTTCGGGTGATCGCAGCATGGCATCAAATTCAATTCTTTGTGGTGCAAGAGACCCATGTCTCTCGATGATGTGGCGGCTCCCCATCGATGTTATTGCGCCGGGCGGCTACCGGTATGCAAGGATGATGATTTTTTTCTGGCCAGTTTCACGCGCTGCGGGAGGATTGCTCGACAAGCGAGATAGATTAACAAAAGTGTGCAAGTACAATACGGAGTGATCTGCTTTGCCCGTGCCTCAGTAACGTTCGTATTTCACTCCCCTTTTGACTGCTGAGGCATTTGGATCGAGGCATTGTGAGTCTCCTGAGCAGTTTCACCGTTGCCGACCGCGGGCGAACGACGAGACCAAGGCTGACTCGAGTCTTGGTTAAAGAAGGAGATGGCACTTTTTTGAGTTTACGGATCAACAAGGACTGTGCTGGTTCCTGCAGCAGAAAGGGCTCCGCTTTCCTTGAACTTGGCGTTTCAGACTTCCGCTTCCCGACCGCAACCCCTTGTCATCAAAGGACTTCATCTGTCCACTGCAAGCAAGGTCTTGCGCCAGCTCTCAGCTCTCCCCACAACATGTTCGTCAAATTGGCAACAGGCGGTGATTTGCATGCTCTGGTTCAAGCCCAAGCTCAGCAGTTTGATGCAGCGCCACATGTTGGTTCACTGGTCTGTCAACCCTGAAACACGGCCAGCACTATGCCATAGTGATGGACTCCACCACACTAAGGCAGGGGGCTCCGCTAGAACAATCATCTTCGCGAGCCGGAGTCCGCACCTGGTCCTAACATAATATGCTTGGCCAAAAAGTAGGCGCTTCTTCTCAAGTATAAGAATCTTGTGTTCCCAAACCTTCCTTTCCTTCTTTCCTTCAAGCTATCGCCTTCGACGTTCTTTGCAGTGCAACTTTTCGGTCTCGTACCACCCACACTCTTTCTCACGTATCATTCTGTATTGATTGCAGCTGGGATACTTCCATTCTTTTACAACTACTCTTCAACTTCATCCACGTTCCGCATCTTCACGATCAACAAAACTAGCAATCTCTTTGAGAAATCTTTTTGAAAACCATAACAACCATGTCTTACAAGATCGCTGCCGCTGCCGCTTTGGCTACTCTCGCTTCTACCGTCTCTGCTCACGGTCACCTCCAGAGCATTGATATTGCTGGTACTACTTACCCTGGCTGGACTCAGGAGACCAAGCTCTCCAACATCACTGCCTGGTCTACCACCGTCACTGACAATGGATACGTCTCTGACTACACTAGCCCTGACATGATCTGCCACCGTGGTGCCGAGAATGCTCAGATTTCTGCCCCTGTCAACGGTGGTGAGAGCGTCACCTTCTCCTGGGACACCTGGCCCACCTCGCACAAGGGTCCCGTCATCACTTACCTCGCCAAGTGCGATGGTGACTGCTCTACTGTTGACAAGTCCAGCCTCAAGTGGTTCAAGATCGATGCTGGTGGTCTTATCAACGGTGACGGCAGCAGCGGCAACTGGGCCTCCGACAAGCTGATCTCCAACGGCTTCAAGTACGATGTCAAGATCCCCGACAGCATTGCCTCTGGTAACTACGTCGCTCGTCACGAGATTATTGCCCTCCACAGCGCCAACAACGAGGGTGGTGCTCAGAACTACCCTCAGTGTGTCAACCTCGAGATCAAGAGCTCTGGCTCTGACGAGCCCGAGGGTGTTGTCGGTACTGAGCTCTACACTGCTCAGGACAAGGGCATCTTTGTCAACATCTACTACCCTGCTATCACTAGCTACGACATGCCTGGACCTGCCCTTTACACTGGTTCCGGATCCGGCTCGGCCCCTGCCTCGTCTGCTGCTGCCTCATCTGCCCCCGCTTCGTCTGCTCAGGCTTCTTCCACTTACGCTGCCCCTGCCTCTTCGTCCGCTCTGGCCACTTCGTCGTACGCCGCTCCCTCTTCTGCCCAGGCTACTTCGTACGCTGCTTCATCCGCTGAGTACACTTCGTCTGCTGCTTCCTCGAGCGCCGCTGCCTTCACCACTCAGGCTGCCGTTGTTTCATCTGCCGCCGATGACGACAACGACTACGTTGTTACTGCCACCCAGACCGACGTTGTCACCCAGTCGACCGCCATCACCATCACCGCTGGAGCTTCTGCCACTGCTGCCGTCTCCGACATTGCATCTGCTATCCCCTCTGAAATGTTGACCAGCACCATCTCTGCCGGTGTCCCCACTGCCACTGCTTCCAGCGGTGTTGCCAAGCCCACCAAGGCTCTCCCTGAGGGCACCACTCTCGAGGACCTCCTCTCTTGGGTCGAGTACCTCTTCTCCGAGGCTTCCACCAAGACCGCCACCAAGCACCGCCGCCACGCCCGTGCTTTCCGCCACTAAGCGGCTCATACATATTGTAACGAGTATGTTGATGATTGGAGTACCGGACTGTACAGCTTTTTCTTTTGCTCGGTCTCTCTTGTGTTTTGTTCTCTTCTGATTGCCACAACTTTTTTGATCACACTTTTTCTTGGAAGATGCGAGTGTTTGGATGATACCCGCGCTGCAAAGACTTTTTTTTCTCTATCCAATTTATAAAAAAAAATATAGAATATATTTGACGCCGTTTGGTTGTTCCTGGCTTGCCGGGACTTGCTCATACAAATTATCTTGTGCCTCCTTCCAAAGACAGTATACGTGATCGGCATATCTGAGCTTTGTTCTAGGGATTCTGAATCAACCACCGTAAATGTACAGCTTCTGAAGAATATGGCTCATACGCTTTATACGAGCAGCAATCACGGCAAAAGAGCTGTCCGGGGGCACGGGGAAGCGTGAGATAGATGCAGATCGAGCCGAGTGAGCCGCGGGGTCTTGCCTGTGACCGAAGCATCAGGACCATGTTCATCTCTCGATATGTGTTCAACGAACATGTCGAGAGAGGGGACAAAGCACTTGGGACTGGTCCTTCCTACCGCTCCGAAGATGACCGGGTCATCTGTGCAGATCCGTATATCACGCAGCATGCAGCACATTTCACAATCAAACCCGATCTCCACTTATTGGCAATATGTACAGACGCGCGCGGTTATAGGGGAAAAAAATAAAAGAGCAGCGGAATGCAAGAAAAAGCAGGATATTCGCGCATGAGACGCGACTTGGCAGGCAGTAATATGCCAAGGCCATCAGCAATTAAGTGGTGCGTAGATTGGAAATGGAAAATAAATGCACCTATCAAATTGGGGTCGCGATGGGCACTCTGGCAAGATTGCAGCAAACACGTAGAGTCAGGGCTTGGCGGTGAAATGGCCTGGATCAAGCAAACAGCTGGCATTTGAATCGACTCTTGGCTTAGGCAGAGAAGGGAGGGGCATGTGCTGGACGATGATGGTTATATGTATATATAAGGCTGGTGGGGTGAGTGAGGGTTGTTTACTTCGCCTTCACTCTCTCTCTCACTCTCTTACTTTCTGCGTCTCTCTTGGCCAACCTCGGAACTTTTTGATATCAAGACTCACTCTTTGGACTTTGAACCTTCGACTTTTGTGTTTTTCTTAAGAAACAACAACAACAACAACATGTCTTTCTTCAAGAAACTCAAGAGCGAGTTTGAGGACATGTTTGGTGATGACGACAAGAAGGAGAACAAGCCTGCTCAACCCACTACCACAGAAACCAGTCAGTGTGCATTGCAATGTTTCGACGCAGACCTACCGGTGAACTGACCTTGTTTGCTACAGAGCCCGAGCAGACTCGTGATGTCAACCAACCTCAGTACTCGTCGCCTGCACCTGCAGACTCATACGCTCAAGCCCATCAGCAGCAACCCTATGGCCAGCCCAACCCCAGTCCTTATGGCCAGGCTCCTCCTCCCTCTGGCCCACCCCCTCCTCAGCAAGGCGGCCATCTGCCTCCTGGCTGGATCCAGCAGTTCGATCAGCAGAGCCAGCGTTTCTACTACGTGAACCAGGCTACCGGTCAGAGTCAGTGGGACATGCCTCAGCACCCCGTTCCCCAGAACCAGTACTCTTCGCCTCCTCCTCCCACTGGTGGCGCCTACGGTGGTTACCAGCCTCCTCCTGCTCAGGGCCAGTACGGTCAGCACAACCCTGCTCCCTATGGCCAGCCTGGCCCTGCTCCTTACGGACAAGCCCCACCACCCCAGGGTCAATATGGCGATCAGTCTCGTGGCCAGGCAAACTCGTTCTACGACAACTACGGCGGTGCCCTGCCCTCTGTTCCTGCTCAAGGCCACCACGACCAACAGCACGACACCCGTGCCAACCAGTACTATGACGATGTCGACAAGAAGGAGAAGAAGAGCAGTGGCTATGGCGGTGCTATTGGTGGAGCTGCTGCCGGTCTGGCTGTCGGTGCCCTCGGCGGTGCACTCATCGCCAACGCTCTCGGTAAGTCGTCAACAACCCATCTGCTACGAGTTTAGCCTTGCTGATTTTCCTGAACCCGCAGATGACTCGGACGACGAGAACAAGCACGCCGCTGCTCCTGCTCCGGCCCCTGCCACCTACACTCCTGCTCCTGCACCTTCGTACGGAGGAGACTCATACGGCTACAGCGCCCCCGCTCCCGTTGCGCAGCCTGAAGGTTACGGCGGATCTGCCTACGAGCCCGGTCTGTACGATGACGCTCCCCTGCCCGACGAGACCCGCTCTGGCTCGTCCGTCTCGAGCAGCGACCGTGAGAGTCTCGAGGAGAGACGTGAGGAGCTGCGTGAGGCCCAGGAAGAGTATGAGGAGGAGTACGCCGAGACCTACGATGACTAGAGTCTCTCAGCAAGTTTTACGTGTCGATGCGCACTCGGCCGAGTTCGAGCACATTCATCGTGCGTGCCGATTTGATGTTGAGGATACTGGGCATGGTAGATATCCAGTAGTCCTAGACGAATGACACAAAAGGCGCTCGTAAAAGAGCGATATTTTCAAACTAGGCAGTTGGTCACTTTGCCAAATCGATTTCCGGCATCTTGTGAGAATATCCGATCTAACAAAGACGGTGAAAAAGCAGCCAAGCCGTCATCGCCCAACGGCAAGGTGGACGGCAACTCGGCACGCCACAACTCGACACCTGCTTGATATCATCAACATTTTCTCATTGCGCCCATCTTCGCTTTTCTTCTCTGTTCTGCCTTTCAATTGCTCGTACATCTTTCAAGAGTCATGCTTCTTGTTGTACGCCTTGTCGAACCATCCGAATAATCTGCTCCGAGAGTATCATATTGTCTTTAACATGCTCAACCAAGCCCCAATCCACCTCGCGTTATCATCATCAAGGCTTCGAATACACTTGGAAAGGACTGGTTCCTTGATCGACGCACAGTCGATTTCGATCATTTCTCGGACCTGATATAAAGGCCGAAATCGCGTTACGTTTTTCTTGTCTGGACCTTCACCGGACTCTTATACAAGCAGCCGACCCTCCAGCATGCCTAGAGAAACCAGAGATCTGGAGGCTGCCATCCATGATCAAACAAATCTAGTTCCTTTCAAGGAACGCATGGTCATCTTCTTCACGCTGGCGTTCTGTATGTTTCTCTGTTATGTGGATCAGAATGGTATCACTGTGTTGCTACCCAGTATTGCAAAGGATTTGAATGCTACCGACACGATCGCGTGGGCTGGTACTTCGGCTCTCATCGCCAACACCGTCTTCCAGGTCCTCTATGGCCGTCTGTCTGATCTCTTCGGTCGCAAGAAGCTCTTTGTTGCCGACATGGTACTGCTCGCCCTCTCAGACTTGGTCTGTGGCCTCGCTCCCAATAAAGAGGTCCTCTACGTTTTTCGTGGTATATCTGGTATCGCAAACGGAGGCATCGTCGCTCTAGTCAACATGATCATGTCGGACGTTGTGACTCTACAGCAAAGAGGCAAGTACCAGGGCATCATCGGATCGTTTATCGGTTTTGGAAATGCTGCTGGCCCTCTGATCGCCGCTGCGTTTACACAACATGCTACCTGGCGTGGTCTTTTCTATCTCAACGCACCCTTGTGTCTTTTGGCGGCATGTCTGGCTGCGTGGACATTGCCACAGAGTATGCCGAAAGTCAACTTTAGAGAAACCATCCGTAAAGTGGATTGGTTGGGTCTCTTCTTCAGCACGGTGGCTATTATACTCATTCTCATTGCCATTTCGGACGGCGGCCATGGTTCACCTTGGGATTCACCCGAGACTATCTCTATGCTGGTGACTGGCGGCCTTTCTCTCATCGCATTTACCATCGTTGAGTGGAAGTTTGCCAAGCTTCCCATGATGCCGCTGGAAATGTGGAAGAACAAGTCTGTCGCAGTCATGCTGGTTCAGTCTTTCTTGCTTGGCATGAACTACTACTCTCTGATCTACTACCTGCCTCTGTATTATCAGAATGTCGGTGGCTACAATGTCATGAGGTCTGCAGTCCTCATCCTCCCTCTGGTCTTGGTACAGAGCGCCTTTTCTGCTCTCGGCGGCCAATACATGTCCTTCATCGGCCACTATATCGAAGTCGTCTTTGTCGGTTTTGCTGTTTGGACTTTGGGATCGGGTCTTCTGGTATACCTCGACGCAAACTCTCCCGTCGGCCAAATCTGCGGTTTCATCATCCTTGTCGGCTTTGGCTGTGGTTGCACCTTCCAAACCACCAACACAGCCATGCAAGCACATTGTCCCAAGTCTCAACGTGCGGTGGTCATCTCGAACAGAATGCTCTTGCGACAACTCGGTGGTGCCGTTGGTCTTGCAATCTGCTCGGCCATTTCCGGAAACGTCTTCAAGTCGAGCTTGCCGCCGCAGTTGCAGTATGTCGCCGACTCGACCTTTGCCGTGCCAGACCTCAACACCGTCAGCCCTGAAGATCGATTGAGTATCAGTACGGCATATGCGGATGCAAGTCGTACTGTCTTCATCTTCTGCGTGGCTGTCATTGGTGTAGCCTTCTTGCTTACCTTTTTCATCAAGGATAAAGGGTTGAAGAGAAAGGAAGATGTGCCCGAGGAGAAACAACAAGCTAGCGAGTCAGAAGATGGACGTTCCTCTGATGAGGGATCAGAGAAGAAACCTGGTATTCTCGCTCGATATATAGGTTGGAGAGAGTCACTGGTTCGGCGAGATGATGCTAGTGGTTGACCAACAGCACTAGATCGTCGCCGCCAAAAAAAAAAGAAAAGAAATTCGATTTTCACGCCAGTCGTCAGACTTGATAGATGATAGAAGACCGAAACGTCTACCTTACGAACCCCAAAAAAGAAAGAGTAGCAGTCCAAAAACTATTTCTCTCTTACCAAATCAAGCTAGGCAATGTCCTCAAACCTCATAAGCCCTATACGGTCCACTATTTCTCGACCAGCCTTCCGTCTTTTCAACCTTTAGCATTCCCAACTCAATCCCATCCATAGTCCTCACATTGATAGGTCTCACGTCCGCTTTGAACACGTGATGCAAATCGACCCTGTTCACGACATCCACACCACACACGCCGCAGAAGCCGTGAAAAGCGCGTTTGGGGTGGAAGAGGTAGTCTGTGAGGTTTGTTTCCGTGTCCAAGAGGTTGACGGATGGGATGGGCGGGTAGATCCACATGTCGGCGTTCTGTTTTTTTGTGTTGGCGCATTTCGTCAGCATCAATGCTCTTTTGTGTGTGTGTGTGTGTGAGAGAGAGAGAGAGAGATTGAGAGATGGAAAGAGAAGGGGGTTGTAACTCACGCGAGAGCAGAAACTGCAATTGCACGTCCGCACTTGAGTGATTTCTGGACAGGTGACTGTGTACTTTACGGCTTGACAGTGACAGCTTCCCGTGTAGAGTCTCTGGCCTTGAGGGATTTCGGGCGTGTCGTCTGTGGAGAGGGTAAAAGGTTTGTAGTGCGGTTGGTTGTCTTTGGCGTTGGTCGTGGTGATGAGTAGGGTATCGAAATCCACGGAACCGTGCTCGAAGGTGTTGATCTAAGATACTTGTCAGATCATGAAGAAAGGACAAGTAAGAATTTTGGAACGGGCAAATCACTTGCATTGACTGCTAGAAAGTTCATCTTTGCCGCTTCGACGAGGATACCGGATCCGCATGTCGGACAAAACTAGAAGAAAAAAAAAACTTTTAGATGTTCCTACTCGTGCATGCATCTGTTGTGTTTAAGAAGGTGCTGCTACCTTGTGCTCGGCGATGCCGCTGCCGAAAGTGTAGGTCTTGAGAACGCCATCTCCGGTCTCTACCTTGAAGTCCGATGGCTTTTCAGGTACTACAAACAGATAACCTTTCTATAGAAACATATGAGTATTTTTGAATCAGAATCTCTCGTTATGTAAATGGTCTTACTCTACTGCAAATACTGCAGTTGCATTGTGCGGCTTTTGTAATAGGCGCGAGAGCGACCGAGTATTTGAAAGCACCGCAATGGCAGTTGCCTTTGTAGATTCGCTTTTCTTCCTGAGACTCTGACATGATGTTGCGATACACCGCTGGTATAGAACTCAAGATTGTTGCGATTATAAAGCAATAGCGGGGTCAGAAACATGACCCGGTTGCTGACTGTACGAGACGAGATTAGCCGGAATCCTTCGACTTCACTCAAAGACTAAACAGGCAAGCGCTTACGAATTGTTATCGATTGGTTGCGATTTGCATGTTGAAAATGCTTGCCTGCTACTCTTCGAACTTCAACAACGCTATGTGTGCTCCTGCGTTTACGGTCTCGCCTGGAGCTACCAGCAACCTTTCGACAATCGCAGCTTTCTGATCTCCCGGACAATTCACCGCAATCTCTAGCTTCATTGCTTCGAGAATAGAGATTGGCTGGTTCGACTTCACAGACTGCTTCTCCTCCACTAAGATTTTCCAGACATTCGCGGCGACGGGTGAGTCGATGGTTGTATACTTAGGATCTGTACAGATCAGAAAAGGAATCATGGGGACATGAGCTTGGACAAACTTACCAGCAAGCATAGACTCAATCGTACTGTCGTCGACTTTGCTCTTCGCCTTCTCTTCACGCCATTTGGCCAAGCTCTCGTTCTCTGCTTTGGTCATCTCAGCTTGCGCGACTGCCTGCTCGGCTCGAATGGTCTTGACTTCGCTCGCGGTATCAGCAAGCAACTTGTTGTGCTCAGCCATGTCAAACTCAATGTCTTCCCACTCGAACTTATATCTCCCACTGCGAAAGTCTGCGAGCATCACATCTAGCTGTTCTTCGCTGACTCGGTAATATGTCAACAAATCGAAATCCTGGAAGAGGTAGGGGCGCGATGGCGAGAAGCCGTTTTTCCATCCCAGGGCATCAAAGATGGGGATGGTACGTCCCGTCATCTGGTATCCTCCAGGACTGTCAACTGGGTAGATAGACATACACGAGCCACCCCAGCTAACTGTACCTTCGGGTGTGAAGACCCGACTAGGATTAGCTTTTGGACACTGCATGCGCTGTCGAGGGTCGACTGGTAAAGATACTGTATTGCCGGCATAAAAGCCTACCACGACAGCCATAAACTGACCGGTCAAGAAGATATCTCGTAGTTGATCCGACGTGAATGCATTGTTCTTGGCAACAAAATCGAAATTGCTGGGCAAGTATGGGGCATGTGGCCGCTGCGTCTCCATGTACCTTTTGGTGGCTTCTTCCTGTGTTTTCGACTCGAACGAAAGCGGAAGACGGAAGCGTCGGCATGGCACCTTGACTGAGCTGAGATCTCCCAATTCATCTTCCAAGCTTTGAAGATGTGCTATCAATTTCTGTCTCTCGATCTTTAGGCCATTGTAGAAGAGCGTGACGCTGGTGCAGCATGACACTGTATTGTTGAGCCATTCGGGGGTCAAGGATCGTAGAGCTTTCTCCAGTGCAGTCGTTCTGCAGCGGTGATTGAGATCGAATTCTTCGTTACCATACTCGACGATCAGATGATCGTCACCGCCTTGTCGATACCTCACTTGAGGTCTGCGGCCCTGTTGAGCTCTTTCCCAAATGATTGCCTCGCCAAGGTTGCCGGATGGTTCGAATGTGGTATTAATGGGTTCAATTCTTTCAAATCCAGCCCCGGTTTTGACAGCATTCTCTATAGACTCGAGGAACTGGTCATTCTGCTTGCGCAAAGACAGTGCTTCCTCCAGAGACACTCTCTTGTACTTCAAGGTATCTCCTGACTTGAGCTGGCCTAGCTTCCACCATTCCGCTCGAATGACAGTGGTACTAGACACAAAGCCACCAAAATTCGGGCAGTCCACCGGGAAAAGACAAGGATCGTCGCCGGTCCAGTTCAGAGCACCTATAGGATAGCCGTACTCAACTAGATTCGAAGGATGTGCGCCACCCTCACCACCATCAGTACGGGCCCATCTAGGCACAGGACCAATCAGTCTGATAGCACTGCGGCTGGCATTGTGCGAGACCTTCCAAGTGGTATTGTATATCATGTCGATGTCCTCAGGAAGGAGGTATCCCACATCATGTGGTCCTACCATCGCCATGACCTCCCAGTCACTACTATATGAAGGTGTGAGTCGTTCTGGCAGACTGACATGGGTTTCTGCGATAGCATCAGGAACCTGGTCAGTGATGGCCAGCAGATCTCCTGGCGCAAGTTGTCGTCCTTGGTAGCCACCAATCGCAACGATCGGCGAAGTCGACTTAGAACCAAAGTACTCTGCTACAGTCGGGAAACCGCCATAGACGGCGAGATATGATCGACAACCAGCACCTGTGGTCTTCCCGATTCTGAGTCTTTGACCAGCCTTGATATGCTGACGCTTCCACATAGAGAACGGCTGTCCGTCGAGTTGAGCCTCCATTGAGGCGCCCGTCAATGCCACTACAGCCGGACGTACGAAGCGAAGTTCAGGTCCACTCAGAGTGATTTCTAAAGCTTCTGTAGTCGGATTGTTTCCAGTAAGAATGTTCGCAAGCGAGAAAGCAATTGAGTCCATTGCACCTGAATGCGGTATACCCTTTCCAACCGTTGGCCTTGCTGGCAAGTCCTGAATCAAAGTATATGCACCTGCTGAGATCACGTCGATAGCAGCGGGTTCGAACTTGAAAGAGTCCAAGAAATTTGTCAAAGTGTTTCCAGATTTGAATCTCCCATCGCTTATGATCTTCTCGAGGAAGTCTAGATTAGTTGGAGGGCCGCAGATCTTTGAGGTGGAGAGCAGAGACTGCATTCCAGCGATGGCCTCTTGCCTCGAGGAACCATGAAACATTACTTTGGCTATCAAAGGATCGTAGTTGGGTGTAATTGTCGCTCCAGTAAACACCCAAGTATCGATACGAATCTGCTCGGTTTGTTTCTCGGGCCATGTCACCGACTGCAGCAGACCAGGGGAAGGAGCAAAATCTCGCAGAGGGTTCTCTGCATAGACTCGTGCTTCTATGGCTGCACCTTTTGGCGCTGTAGGTTGCAATTGTTTTAGAAAACCTGCTTCGAGTCCACCTATACCTTTGAGCTGTGCATCAGCCTGCCGCAGCATGAGCTCCACCAGGTCAACATCGTAACAGAGTTCCGTGATTCCATGCTCCACCTGTAAACGTGTGTTCATTTCCAGGAAGAAAAAGTCGGCAGACTCATCATCAACCAGGTATTCGACAGTTCCGGCAGAACCATATTTGATAGATTCTGCGAGGCTGACAGCGGCATCACCGAGCTTTTTCCTCAGGCCGTGCTTCTCAGCAAACGGGCTGGGACACTCCTCGATAACTTTCTGGTGACGACGTTGGATTGAGCATTCTCTCTCGCCAAAGTGGATTGCGGCGCCTTGACCATTACCAAACACTTGCACTTCAATGTGGCGAGAGGCCGGGTAGTATCTTTCGATGAACAGTCCAGGGTTCTTGAAAAGCGTTTTACCTCGCGACTGCACCTTCTCGAAGCCTGTGCGCACTTCGTCGGCGCTGTGGCAAGTCACCAAACCCATACCTCCACCACCACCTGTAGCCTTCAGCATGACTGGGTAGCCAAGCTTCTCAGATGCCACGACAGCATCTTGAGCACTTTCAACAAGACCTTTGGTGCCAGGTACAATTGGCACGCCTGCCTTCTCGGCCAGCTCTCTCGCTACATGCTTGACACCAAATGCCTCGATGGCTTCCGGGCTGGGACCTACCCAAGCAATACCAGCGTTTGCAACTTGTCGTGCAAACTCGGCATTTTCAGACAGGAAACCATAGCCTGGGATGATCGCATCGGCACCTTTTTGCTTTGCTATGGCGATGATGTTTTCGCCATCTGTGTATGCTGTGGAGTCGCTGCCTGAGAGCAGGACAGCCTCGTCTGCTGCCGTTACATGACTTGAGGCCGCATCTGCGGATGAGTATATCGAAATGGTTCGGACGCCCAAAGCCTTTGCTGTCCTATTGATGCGGACCTGGAGGAGCAATCTCGTTAGGTAATTGTCCCATGTTTCTTTGCCAAGCCATGCGGGGACATGGTTGGTATGGACAGGGTTGGTAGAAGCATGACTTACAGATATCTCTCCTCTGTTTGCGATGAGTAGTGTCTTGAGGCTCTCCATATTGCTCGATCACAAAAGGTCGGACATCTCAAATAGCGAGACGGCCATTGAATTATATGGGTATGACGATGATAGGCTCATCGCCGGCTGGCCGAAGAAAGGTTGGCCGGTGAGGGGTCTTGACAGTACCTTATTCGGGCATCTGCCGATCAATGATAAGACCCCGAGTCTACTCGCTATGACCATGATGACTCGCGAATGTATCATAAAGACTTCGAAAAGAGAAGGTCCTGCCACCCGACCTTCCATTGACCCGACCATCTTCTGAGCTGAAGACTTGATTCTTGGCCTCTCAATCCATAATCACGCACACGCAACACAGAGCATCATGCCTTCAGTCAGCAAGAAAGTACACATCAACGTAGACCTGGGAGAGGGTTACGGCAACTTCAAATGTGGGCCAGATGAGGAACTGATCCCTCTGATTGATCATGCCAACATAGCTTGTGGTTTGTCGCCTTCATCATCGAGTCATTTGTAATTATCGACTCACATGCATCAAGGCTTTCATGCCGGCGATCCACTGATCATGGCCAATACGGTCAAGCTGTGCAAGCAGCACAACATCAAAATCGGAGCACATCCAGGTCTGCCAGATATCCAAGGTTTCGGCAGACGAGAGATTAAAATGTCACCCGAGGAATTGACAGCAATGGTCATCTACCAAGTCGGAGCTCTCAAAGGCTTCCTGGATGCAGAAGGAGTGTCTCTTCATCATGTCAAGCCCCACGGTGTTCTATATGGCATGATGTATAGAGATCGTGAAGTCTGCAAAGCTGTTTACCAAGGTGTGCCCAAGGGTACGCCGGTGTTCGGACTTGCAGGCACGCTTCACGAGGAGGTGGCCAAGGAGCTCGGTTTGCCCTTCGTTGCAGAGCTCTACGGAGATGTGAAATATTCGAAAAACGGCACCTTAGTCATTGACCGCAAGAAGAAGTAAGCAAGAACACACCAGGAAAGCTATCCGTTGATTCAGCTAACATTCTGCTTCTAGAGCATGGACACAAGAGGAGACACAACTTCATATCAAATCACAGCTGGAGAACTCTTCTGTCACTGCTGTCACTGGAGAAGAAGTCAACCTACCTCTAGGCGACCACGAAGTTTCACTTTGCTGTCATTCCGACAGTCCTGCGGCATTGGACATTGTGACTGCAGCCAGGAAGATGGTGGACGAATTTAACCAGAAGTACCACAATGCGTGATTCGTGTTTTCAAGACCAGTCTCTATATGCTAAGAACTGCATCTAATAACCTATTTTACATTTCATTTCGATCGTAAAGTGTATGCAAGACATTGAAGCTTCGAAACTTACGGCTCTTAGGCCATATCAAGGAGTCATCGATATCGCCCACCTTCTAGAAGCTCATCGATCTGTCTCACAGCAGTCTTGACTCTTTCTCGTGTGTCTGCATCAACATCTTCGGCCAGAGCACGGACTTTCTCATCTATACCAAAAGATCTGAGTTCCTGAGCCCTAGCTTTCGCATCTTCACGATCGGCAGCACTATCCACCCAGGTGAGGTTGATGATAGCCCATACAGATGCAACGCGGATACGACGATCAGTGTGTGAGAAATGTGGTAGCCACGCAGACAAGAGAGGTTTCTGCGCTATCAGCTGTTGGCGATGCTTGGACGATCCACCAGCCACGTGTATGATAACACCCAAGGCAGCATTGATCAGCTCTGGCGGTTGCCATACGACATTCGACTGTTGTGATTGAGGCGAGTACAAAGTTTCTCTGTGTTGTTCCGAAGGCGAGCTGGGATAGACAGAGATAGGTCGGAGTTTGTTGTGGAGCATCTCGAAGAGTCTGTTCGCGCCAATTACATTATTCAGGTGTTCAATCATGGCGACATTGTCGTCACCGTTTATCAGATTTCGGATAAAGTCCAGCGCTTGCTCCTGGACTAACATATCATCGTGCTTTGCTTGAAGTGCGGAATCCCGTTCGTTTTTACGAAGCAAGCGCAGGTGCGCTTTGTAATTTGCGGTGTCCAGAGTTGATCTGAGTCCGCTGGACTGATAGCGCGTGCCGTTATGGTCCAACAAAACTTCACCATCTTCATCTTCGTCATTCTCTTGCTCACTCCAGTCCATTTCCATTCCAGAAGGTTCGGGCGTGTTCAAGAGATCCACTTGTTCACCTGCAGCATTGATGCTTCCTAGAGGCACAGAAGCGCTAGGCTGGGACGTTCCGTTGACTGCCTGGATAAGCCAACCCGTTCCTAATTGCTCCAGACATTCCATTTTGAGATCTTTGGGAGAATTGAGGACTAGGTGTTTGAGAGCCCAGAGTGAAGATTGACGCAACTTTGAGTTGGCACGCTTTGCTTGTTCGCATAAGGTGGTGACGACTCCAGCTGACACGAGATCCTACAAAATCAGTGTACGCCTCCCAAACAGGTGGGCGGAAGTTCTTACCTGACGCATCGGACTGAATTCGAGAACAAGATTGCAGATGACATTGGTGGCAGCAATCTGTACCTCGACGTCCGGGAATGCCAAAAGGGCAAATATGGGTTTTGTGATGCCTGCATCAATAAGAGCTGTACGCAAGAGACTGACAGATCGTGATAGGGCTGTGGCTGCCCGACAAGCAGCGAGTAAGACTGGTACAGTGTTTCCGTTCTTCGAAGGCAGCGACGAAGAGTCGAAGACACTGATAGGTGTAAGCGAGTCAATGAGATTGGAGACAATGCCGCTATCGATAATTGCCTTGCGGTTGGTATCCTCTTTCTCGGCAATCGCAGCCACAGCATCCAATGCACCCGCTCTACACTTCATGGCGTGCATAACCTCGGGGGCAAGTCCATTCTCTCCGAGAGTAGAAGATGGGATGGGAGGCGTCTGCGAAACTAAGTCTTGAGGGTTTGCAGACCACATAGGTCTGGCAAGGTTGATTGGGTCGAAAGATTTCCTGAAAATCTGTGAGACATGTTTGACCGCGCCTGCGTCCAGAGCCGCCTGCTGAAGCTCTGTACTATTTTCGATGAGGTTGGCTAAAACAGAACATGCATCCTCTTTCAGAGTCGTCAGATCCTGGCCAAACTGGGTGTCTAAAGAATCTTGCACGAGCTTCACGGCAATGGGAACAGCAAACAAGGCCATCTGTCGCTCCCTCTCTCTTGATCTCGCGACCGTATCTGATTGAGGAGAAGCGACATCTGCGTCCAGGGCATCGTTGAGGATGGCCAGAAGGCGGAGTGCGGCAAGACGGCAGCGGGTATCTTGTTGCGAACGAGCAAGATACATGAGCCAGACGCAGAGAGGCGAATCAACTGAGATGTTCGTGACAGGGTGATCGGTAAAGAGTCTTGAGTTGATAAGAGCATGGTGGCCAAAGGTGAGCGATTTCTGGAGGGGGACCATTACTTTTGGGAGGAGGGAGTCGACAGGAACGACATTGTTGGATGTGCGAGGATGGGATTGATCTTGGCCAACGTCGAAAGGTTGCAGAGGACCCAAGGAGGTGGTATCAGAGGAAGGGGAGAATATGCGCCGCAAATCGTGGGAGAAGATGAGACGGTGGACTCGATAGTTGGAGTCGCAAACAATGGCAGATACAGCATTGAGAAGAGCGGTTGCGTCAAGTTGGGCATGATTTGATTGGGGAGCGCGGTTGTGGGCAAGAGCAAAGCTGGCGAGGTTGGAAGCTAGAGCATCCAAGACGCCTTGGTGCAGTAGTGCGGAGCGGAGTTGGTGGCTGTGAGGGCAACATGTCGCCAGCAGAGCGGATATCAGGGCGATGTGAAGCTGCTGGTGCGAGGTGGGAAGAGGCTGACGGAGAATGTCGAGGAAAGAGATGATGGTGTGCTTGGTAAAGACGTGGTGAATGAAGGCCGGGTCGGGGTTGGGAGAGAGAGTCCACGAGGTGGCCAGAGCATTGACGGCACGAAGAGAAGCAGTTATGAGCCTTGTGGACGGGGTGCTAGGAGGTAGTGACAACAAGAGAGGCTGGATGAGGCCGCTGTGGAGGATGGGAGCAGCAAAGGCAGCGCCCTCGTCGGCGAGGCTGGCGACGATCAGAGTTGCCTGCAGTTGGATGTCGGTGTCCGAGGTAGACGACAAGACACTGGCCAGGCAGTCAAGCAGGCCGTGACAGACAACGGCGTTCTTGCGCTGGCCGTGGCCGACGATGTCGTTCTTGATGGTGCGCAACAAGCGCAGCTGGTGCTCGGCCGATGGCTGCTGCGTCTGCGTTGACGACCTGAGCTCGGCGAGAGCGGCCAGCGACGGAGGCTGCACCATTGTGGCGGCACCGAGAGAAGGATGCGATGGGCGAATGCTCGACGACAGACAGGAGCCAGTTAGACGGCGACAAAGTCCGAACAAGTTCGACATTCGGGCGATGACGCGCCGTGGCTGCCAAGTCGGGCGGCACACGTGGAGCAGCGGAGTGCAGAGAGAGGCTCCAACCAAACAAGGCCGTTTTCACACTGCCATCCACGCACTTTTCTTCTCCGCTAACAGGAACGCGCCTGCCTGCTTTTCGCTCCTTCTCCTTCCTGCTCCTGCTCCTGCTCCTGCACTTGCTCTTGCTCTTGCCGCCTCCGCCCTCCTTCCCAGCTATGCGCCACGCCCGCGCATCGTCGCAGTGTCTGCAATCAATCCCGCAATTCCAGCACCAACGTCTTTGAATCAATGTCGGCCCTGGCTTCCCATTCGCCCAGTGCCGCCTTCCACGCCCGATATCCTCGTCCCTCGCCCAAGAGCCCCGCTGCGAGGCTCCCTCCGACCTCATCGCCCGCTCTGCAGCCAACCTTTCATGCCCGCACCCCCGTCCAGAAGCCCCAGACCGCCGATGCCGGCACCCAGTACACCCCCGAAGGCTACCCACCCACCGCCAACAGGCTTGCTGGCTTCAAACGCAGAGGAAGCTCTCCTCCACCCCCGTCAATGACGCCTCGTCCAGAGACTGCCCTCTCTGCGCCGCCCGTCAAGTCAGAGACACCCAACATGCCCGCCGAAGCTGTCCCTGCCGTCTCCGACGATGCCTCCCCCTCGGTCACCAAAAAGCCGCGCACCCAGCCCGATCCCAATATCAAGGTCATGCCTCTGAGATATGAGACGTGTAACCCCAAAGATCTGGGCTATTTAATCAGTAATATGCTTATGGAGTTGATTCGTCTTAATGACAAACTTCCACTCAATGGTCGTCTAACCAGATTCCACTCAAGGTACTCACCAGATGCCCTTTTCCTGACACGGTGCCTTGTACTGATTTCTTGCAAAGGGCTCCTCCCGGCATTTCATGTCACGATTACCTCCAGCGTCTCATTCAGCATGCCACCCTCTCACCACCCATCCTTCTTTCCATCGTCTATTATATCGACCGCTTGTGCTCGCTCTACCCCTCGTTCACCATTAGCAGTCTTACAGTTCATCGCTTCCTCATCACCGCTGCTACCGTCGCCGCAAAAGGCCTGAGTGATAGTTTCTGGACCAACCCTACCTATGCTAGGATCGGTGGTATCAGTGTCAGCGAACTCGCAACCCTAGAAATGGAATTTCTGGAAAAGGTTCAATGGCGCATCGTTCCCAAACCAGAAGTCCTTGTTGATTATTACGTCAGCCTGGTTCAGAGGAACGAGGGTTTCCAATTGGAGGCCACCGCCGAGTCCGATCCGACCTGAGGACCGTCTATGCCGACTCGCCTTCCGCAGTAAGAGTTGCATCTTCACCTACGTTCTCCCACTCATGGCGCGCGCCCACACTTCGCACTTCTACGGCTGGTTGAAGACTACACACCTCGTCACGCCATATTCTCCCACAATCACCGCGAAGGATTTTGTGCCACCTCGCATCGAGGCACGCATTTCCGCTATCGTGAGTTGGGAAAAGGGATCCAGTGACCACCAGTCAACTACTGGGTGGTCACAGCCGATATTCTGCCAACAGCATCGTGCGAGGCCATACCCACTTTTCCCGACTCTCAGAATGAGCCGCATGAATTTTCAAGCCACGCGCTCGAAAGCCGCTCGTATAGATCAAGATTGAGCCGCACGATAGTCTGAGCCGCTGCCAAGCGGAGAAGCGGCTCGGTTGTGCACAAGTAGACACTATAACACGACCTACGAAGATAAAAGAATATTCTCCATTTGGGGAAATCGTTCCACTTTAGCCAATACAAAGTAAATTATCAACCATGTTTCCTTTATCCTGTGTTCCATTTCTTCACACCGCCTTGCACATTGAGTAAGACTAGACGACTTTTTGTTCCATTTCAAATACGTGCTCCGGTTTAGGACTTGCAAGTATATACAAACATCCAAGAAATCTTCGATACTCTAGACATGTCCCTATCCCAATGTTGGGGGTACTGACGTTTTATGCTTGCCCGATCGGTCTAACCTCTGAGGGTTTCGACTCTCCTGTAATCAGGGCCTATCTCTGCCCTGTGGACGGCAGCCGAGCCTTTGCTCTATGTACCGACGAGCAAGTCGCGCATCCCGATCGGAGCAGTCCTGTGAGGATATTGGTGTAGCCTTTATTGTCGTGGCTTCACTGGTCTATTTACTTTCGCTTGCTGAGGCCGTCCTTTGAGCTTTCATGTACATGCTCATGGCTATGGCTGTGTCCCTCTGCATGGCTGTGTCCATGTTCATGCTCGTGATGATGCTTCTGATCCTTGGCAGCGACAAACTCGTTCGCAAAAGCATCAGCAGCATTCTCCGAGCTCGTGAAACGGACAGAGACACGCTTGATGCCTTGGGCAGCCGACGAGACCTGCTCGCGCACTTTATTCTCGGCTTGGGCCATCTGCTGCAACGTCCACGATGAAGGCACGCTGATGGCAATTTCGATCAAGTAGTTTTGCCCGCTCTTGATGCCTTGGACGTGCGGTGCGGATTCGGTTGGCAGTTTCAGAGTCTGCAAAGCTTGTGAGGCGGCAGATTGGATGCTGTGTTTCATTTCGTCGTCGATGGAGACGTCTGCGAGTTCCAGGAGGGCGGCTTTTGTGTTGCCGTAGCCGGCTTGCACGATCATGCCCGAGATGATCAGGCCGCCTACTGGATCTAGCCATGCGGCGTTGGAGAGGAAATGGCTTGCTGTAATGGTTGCCAGAGCGACAACGGCAGTCAAGCTGTCGACGCGGTGATGGTATGCATTGCTCGCCAAGACACTACTGCGTTTCTCTGTTGCAATCTTCATGGTCGCCCGGTACAGCCATTCTTTGATGACGATGCTACCGGCCGCGAGCCATGCTGCGTTGATGTTGACGCCTAGGCCTTCGACGCCATGGCTATGGCTGTGACTGTGTCCGTGGCCGAATATGCCCAGGTGGGAAAGGATGTGTGCGATTTCAGGGAAGAACTGCTGTGTCAGGGCCATGATTGCGCCCATGCCTATCATGACTCCGCCAGACAGAAGGATGCCAGACACGCCGAGTGCTCCCAGGGATTCAATCTTGCCATAGCCGGTCGGGAATCGAGATGTGGCGGCGCGTAACGAGTATGAGACGGTTGCGAGGGTGGTGAAGTCGGAGATGAGGTCTGTGAGGGAGTGGATGGCGTCGGCTGATAATCTGTTTGGGACATGTCGTCAGTAGAGCTCTCGACTGCAGCTGTTTGTTCATGCATACGCTTTGGAGTTGAAAACGTAGCCGCCGACACCCTTCGCAATGGCCATGCCGAGGTTGACAAACAGCCCGACTCGCGTGATGCGGACGCCGGCATCGTTCTTGTCGGTACTTGTCAGATACGTCGTGTCATGGTGATGGTGGTGGTGCCCATGGTGTGAATGGCCAAAATGCCCTCGAGTCTGCTCCATGCTTGTATTCGCCGGCAGTGACGACGTCGTTGGTCGGGCGGGCAAGCGACGATCAAGCAAGCTCCAGTTGTGTCGAGGGCGACAAGTGAGCAGAATACGAGTCTGTTGGTTCTTGACGCTCGTTCTTGTAGTGGCAGGAGCCAAAACCGATCGAGACGCGTATAGCAGGGGGCTGCTGCTAGTCGTCTGTAGACTCAGCCCCGGAAACTGACACACTCGCATCTATTCAAGAGGGTTGTTGATGGCCGCGACTGAGATCGGCCACGTCGCATGCATACGTCGCACACACTCGCTGCGTCAGCTGTCAATCTTTTCTGCGACAATGGCTCTCTTTTTTTTTTAAAAAAAAAATGGGCGATGTGAATGCTATCTTCTATTACATGAACATCTCCCGAGCATGCAATTGACAACAATGGCCGCCGACAGCGGCCTATTACCGAGATACGTCAATCCTCTTGGCATTGTGTTATACATCAGCCTGAATATGGATGAGGCTTATCTTTACCCAGCCTCACTTTCTGCGTACTGGAACTCGTAAAATTTCGTCCTTGAAACTTCTTTTTGGAACCATTCGAGATCGTACATGCCAGGAAACACTATAACAAACACAACTCCTCCGACTCTGTAGCCGCCAAAGTGCTAGTCATGTTTCATCCGTAACAACATGCTGTTGGCATCGCGATTCGTTTGTTCAATCATCCGACAACATGCGCCGTTCAAGGTTCTGGCGCGTGGGAAAGCATCGACTTGATACTGACACTGCGTCGAGCTGTATTGTCCCTGTTCCACTCCTGCTCCGTGGGACTGCTACCTGGTGAGCCCGTCAAAAGCTGTCTGTCTGCACTTGTTGTGCTGCGTACGGATGCCGTTGGTGGGGGTTGGTAGAGAGGCAAAGGCGGTGGCCGAGGCAAGATGTGTAACAACGCGTTATGCTGGTTGGCCGTGAGACCAGCTGTAGGTTGCAGTGTGCGGAACGAAGTCAGGCCTGACGAAGATTGGACAACAGGCCTAGACGTCTCAGCTGGCTCCACCTCAGCGTCCGAGAATCCAATGCCGGAATCGCTCTCGTGTTCTTCTTTGTTACCTGGGATGGGTGCACATGTCTTGCGAGCAGCCCGTGCAATGGACTGGAGATTCTTGAGGCCCTTCTCCATGCACTGAAAACGTGTCAGAATCGACGCACCGTATACGTCCGACCCACGACTGACCTTTGCTTCAACTACACTCCATCGTTCACCAACCTTGGCTGCTAGAGGGCCCCATATCTCTTTCCGAAGTTCCATGTATTCGATAGCAAGCATGTTTAAGCGTTTGGTATTCCAGTCTTCGTGCGTACGACGTTCGACTAGACGCTCGTGACGCTTCCGGCAAGCATTAGCGGTCTTGTTGGGGAAATGCTTGGATGCAGTCGACTGCCAGTTCAGGCCTGCTGCTCTAGCAGCTACCAAGACTTCGTCATCGGCAGCACTCCAGTTGACCGTGTTCCGATGACTTGATTGAGGCTCCACTGACAGAGATTGCCTTGTTTGTGTAATTGGAAAGGGTGATTGGCGATGAGTTAATCGGGTCCTTTGTTCCTTGGGCATGTCGAAGAGAATAATCTACGTAAATCCTTCGCGGCGTCTCGTGAGGTGATACGCTGCGCTTGGAACACTGCTTTCGAAGGTAGTCTTTCGGGAATTAGAACACAGATTAGAATTAGATGCTGGTTGACAGGACGAAGCTGCAGAAAGAAGCTCGAGGCAACACAATGGGAAAGGGTTGGAGTAATTCGAGAAAGATATGATAGTTCCACGGCCTTGACCATCTTATACTCCTGGGAATGGTATAAGGCACAGAGTGGTGGCCAATTGAACAGCGACCTCTCGGATCTGAAACACAGGCACCTTCTGAAGTCGGGCATGTCAGGCAAAGGCCTGGCTATTTTGGTATACGGTCATCCAAGAACGGCCATGATTCTACAAGCGCTTGTACAGCGGGAGCTAGATGAGCGATGGAAGCATGCAAGGGCAAGATGCGCAGTTGAAGGCGTGGTGGAAGAACAGCCTACCATGACGGACGCGTCTATACAAAGTCAAGCGGTTGTAGAGACGCAGGAGAAAGGCGGCCGCGCCAATCTCAGGTTATTTGTAGCAGTCTGATGTCAGGCATCTGGAGTCAGTGGTATATGTGCGCAAACGACAAGACGGGCGCGTATCTCGAAGGCGGCGGCTAAGGATGGCTGTTTCGACATGGCCACGGCCAGGGTTACGGCAAACGAGATTTTGTCGGAGATGGGTTTCTAAGCCCCTCAGTCCTCAATGCAATGCGCATAGTCTTGCATGTAGGCAGACAGAACAACCACGAGCCGCCGAGAGAAAGTAACCGGATGCCAGCTGAGGAATGGGCCGGAGGTGAAGAGAGGTTCGGGGGTGAAGCCGGAAGAGGCCTTCGGAGATGGGCAAAAGATCGGGCCGTGAATTCTCGCGGCGGGTCCCCAAAGCAGTCTTGGATTGTTGAGAGGTGAGCAGCGTACAACTTCTTGTCGTCGTCGTCGCTGTCGCTGTCGCTGTCGTTGTCACCCTTCAGTCTCAAGCCTCTCGCAGTGACAATGGTCGCCTTTGCCAGCTCTTGCAGGTTCGCTGCTGCTGTCGCCAGCAGACATGGCCGCCGTCGTGAGTGCTCCGTCTCGTGCTACCGAGTCCTTCTTTCTGACCCATTGTAGCTTTCAGTGTGGCCGCCGCCAACCGTGCTGCCCAGAACTTCGCCATGCCTGCCATGTCGCCGACCATGACCGAGGGAAACATCACCAGCTGGAAGCTCAAGGAAGGTGACTCGTTCTCGGCCGGAGATGTGATTCTCGAGATCGAGACCGACAAGGCTCAGATGGATGTCGAGGCCCAGGACGACGGCATCCTCGCAAAGATCACCGTCGCCGAAGGTGCAAAGGCTGTCCAGGTTGGCCAGCGCATTGCTGTCCTGGCCGAGCCTGGCGACGACCTTGCTACTCTGGAGATTCCCGACGAGAAGAAGGATGCCTCTGCTGGACAGCCTGCTCGCAAGGACCGCCCTAGCCCGCAAGAAGAACTCAAGTCCGGCCTCGACACAACCGAGTCCTCGCCCAGTTCATCCGAGGCCCCTCCCTCGTCCAAGCCCAACGCCGATGCTGCTGCTGGCGGCGCAGCCGACACCGCCAGAGCCACCCAACTGCACGGCTCTTCAGAAGCCAAGGCCAGAAAGCAAACATACCCTCTCTACCCCTCGGTCCAGCACCTGCTCCTCCAGAACGGCCTCACCAAGGACGACGCCAACAAGATCCCTGCTAGCGGTCCTGCTGGACGTCTGCTCAAGGGTGACGTTCTGGCATACCTGGGCAAGATCGAGAAGAACTATCCTGTTCAGCAGGCTAAGCGCATGGACAAGCTGGCACACCTTGATCTCTCAAACATCCAGCTCGCTGCTCCTCCCAAGAAAGCCGATACCAAGCCTGTCGAGGCCGAGAAGCCCACTCCTATTCCCGACATTGAAATTGCCCTCCCCATCTCCCTCTCTGCTGTCCTTGAGACTCAAAAGCGCGTCCACGACACTCTCGGCATCAACCTCCCTCTCTCTACCTTCATCGCTCGTGCTTCCGAGCTTGCGAACGAGAACCTCCCATTGTCCAAGAACAGAAAGCCCACAGCCGATGAGCTCTTCAACTCGGTCCTCGGCCTTGACAAGGTCTCCTCCAAGACTTCTCGCGGTCATTACATACCTCAAGTCACTGGTCTCCCTGCTGCTCCTCTGGTGTCCCGCCAACGTGCTTCCCAGAAGGCCGACATCTTCGACATTCTCTCAGGGAAGCCCTCGGGCCCCAAGAAGACTCCCAAGATCTTCGGTGCTCAGGGCGTCGTAGCAGCTCAAAACGTATTCAGCGTTTCAGCACCCAAGGGCGACGAGAAGAGAGCACAAGAATACCTCGAGCGTATGAAGCAGGTTCTCGAGGCCGAGCCTGGCCGTCTTGTTCTCTAAATCTTTACCTTACTCTCCTCTTCTGTTTTTCTCAAATAGCGTCAAGATATCTCTGTAGTTTATATTACCCCGAAGAAAGGATCGGCATAGAATTCCAAAACTTTAAGCTTTGCATACAATAGTTGACCCCATCGTTGTGGGATTGCCACTCTTATTTCTTGAATCGACATTATCGACAAGCGGTACCTCGAGGTCTCGAGGACGTCGAGTCATTGGAAGAATTGCGTGCACGCATGGCTGAACTCGATGCACGGAAAGCAAGCGTCAAGCAGGATTCAGAAATCGTCACAACCAAGGCAATATAATAGAACGTCAGCTCAAAGCTTGATGGGAACAGCACAGCATGTCAACAATCATCCCCGACGAGGCCGTTATCTATACACGTAGACTTTTGACAGAGAACCGGATCTGCAGGAGCTACATATGATTTATGTACTCTTCTTGCCAAAATAGTTGGTGAGGGTATTCTTCTGGCCTGCATCAAGTGGCTTCTTTGCTTTCTGGGGACTTGTGCTTTGAGTCTTGTCTTTCTTCTCGCCCACCCGCATCAGACGCATCAGCTCTTCGAATTGCTCGACATCAACGATGCCACCACTAGCTTGCACGTGTCCTCGTGCAAAGTCATCACCCAGTCTTTCCAGCAGCGGAAGGTCCGATCCACCGGAAGACTTGTCGTCGCCACTGGTAGCGTCATCTTCATCTTTCGCCAGAGTCAAGCTGGCATACGCTTTGAGTGATTGAATGATGTCGACTGGTGGGTCCCTGGCTTTGGCACATCTCGGGACTCTGCATGAAAAGTTCACCTTACCTGGCAGATACCCTTCATTCGCGACCATGACGATCTCAAGGGCCTTGCTTTGAAGATGTCCTGCCCACCTCGTCGCGATGACTGGGTGCACTTGCGCTTCGGACTTGATTCGGAACACTGCAACCTTGCCATCTTGACTGAACTTGGGCGCCGTGTGTGTGCATCGTTCGACTTCGGCGTTGACCTCTTGACGAGCTGCAAGTAGCCTGGAGTGTTTCAGCACGTCCTTGGGATGAGCAGCAGAGAGAAGCGCATCAAAGGCCGAGTTTACGTCATATGTCGCTGTCCGTCTAGGTGCGTTCACATACGAGACTACATCGTTCAGTGCCTTCTTGGTGTATCTCTTGAGCGTGGCGGACATGTCTGGAAAGGGTTCTTCCCATTTCAAGGTAGTGCCAAGGTCACCATGTGTGCCTACCACGCATAGCCAGTCGGTCTCTTCGCGGACGCCATCATGAAGCGGTTCGCACAGCAGATAGGTCAGGAGAGCAGACGTTACCACCGGTGGCGATTGATTTGCTGTGCAGAATGCTGCGCCCTCAGGAAAGTCTTCCGGGGTAGCATGGTGGTGGTCGATAACGAGGCCGGTGTGAGGAGAATCTATCAGCGGGCCAGATCTTCGTGAGCCTTGGTCGAGAACAAAGATATATTCTGGAGATTTGGCAGCCATGGCCTGCCGTTCATGTTCATGGTGAACCGTTTGACCCTTGCTTAGTAGATGGACATTGATCAAATCGGGGTTTAAGCCAAGCAGGACCAATGTACGGTGCAATATCACACCAGAAGATAAGCCATCAGCATCCTTATCTGGTACAATCATCGTCCGTTTCTGCGAGCGTGCACTGAGAAACAAATCAGCAACATTACAGGTGAAATTCATTTTGTGGTGTCAAACCATTCTCTGATTATGTCCCTAGCTCGCTTCATCTGAGCTTCTGGAGCTGGCCATATCGCAGCACCAGTCACCTCATCACGAACAGATGGGGTTAGATGGTATTCGGGAACCTCGAGCCGCGCTCGAGCGCGTTTTGCAGCGCTGGGCTGGGGCGCGGATAACGGTTCCTTGCGTTTCATTTGAAGAGGGTTCGACGGCGAAATGTGAAGGATGCGGCGACTGTTGATTGATACTCCGCTAATGCTGACACGATGGCCGCGCATGCATTTGCTAAATGGGCATAAGGGTCTGTAGAAGCGGGTTGTGAGGCTGATAACCCTAGCAGAGTAAATATGCATGAATAGGTAATGGTAATGTCTTTTGCGTGTGTTCTCTAAGATGTGCCAATAACCATCAGTCGTTCGAAGACCAGACCCTGAATTGAAGCTAGACCCTTTTGGTCATGGCCGCACCCCTTCCGTGACTGCTTCTGGATGATGCCGTCTGTAGGTTTTGCTGAAGGTTTTGCAGTGAAACAGCTTATCGAGTTTATTGCCGGTACTCGCACAGTATGGTGTTCTTGGATAGGATCGGATGGGATTTTGTCCAAACCCAGCAGACAATCCACAGATCGGCAACAGATAGATTCCCCTAAGTGGCAGAGGATAGCCTACCATTCGCATCGTGCAAAGTGACTCTAGCCATGGATGCTTACACAAACGGCAGGCCGTCACGTCGTGGCTGCTTAGGCATGATTGAAATGATATTGGGGACGAATAGCAGACGACCGGTGGACAACACGACTCGATGCAGCATTCTAGGCTATGCGGCGGGGCATCTGATCGGAATAGATTAACGATCATTTTTCTTGAGCGCACGCGCTTGCAAAGGTTCTAGACTTGCGCCCTGCAGAAGCTTGGCGCCGTGCGCTCTCTTTATTCATCAAATGACAGGTCGAGGAGAACACTCCGTGACGAAGGACAGAAGAGACTGGAGAGCCGCGAGAAGGATTCTCAAGGGGAATGGATGGCAATCTGAAAGATGACAGGCGTAAACAGATGCGAGACCAAGCTACCGGGTTTACGAACGCTTGAGCCTCGCGGCAAAAGCGGTCGGGAGACTCGAGAGGCTCTAAACTCTCATCCACCTCGGCCAACTGACCCGTGCCCGACGGAAAGAGCTGTCCAGAGGCTGCTTCCATCTTTGGGGGTCAAGCCGCCTCCGAAACTAATAACGCGCCCTACCATCCTTTTCCTCTCTTTCCTCTACCATCTTTCCTGATTGACGCCTATTACCCTGTATCTCCATCATTTTGCACCCCACAACCTATCAGCCTCTGTTCTGAGACGATAAACAAGAGCTCGTAATCTAGCTGAAATAATTAGCTGGATTCGTGGTCTCAGTTCCCGAGTCGCCGAGAGATTTTCAGTCCAGCTTTTCAACTTCCAGAATCCCTCTTGCCAACTGATTCGAACATCCCAAGCCGCGTTTTGCGACTCATTACCTCCCACGCGCCAGCGTGTCTCATCAGCGATTAATTGTTGTCTAAATACAACAAGTCGTATCGCGGTCAAAACACTACTCACCACGTCGCCCAAAGGGTAGGGCTTGTGTTGTGGTGCCGACGACGCTCGTTGTGACGCGGCGTTTCTCATGCTCCAGTACGTACGAAATCTCCCAAGTTGTTGCAACTTCCAAACCCCTCATCATCGTGAAATTGCTCCCCGGCGAACCTTCAGGTCGATAGTGTCAGGAAGGCCAGACCAAGCCACATGCTCGGCCTCTTTGCCGGCCTTGCAATTGTTTGTGACATGCGATGATAAGCTTTGCTTGCCCAAGCCATCGCCATGTGTTATCCATCAATTTGAGGTCTTCGCTGCACCCCTAAACCGGCTTCATGGCCCTCTACATTACTGCGCATAGTCACAAAGCAACTTTCGTCGCATTGCTAACCTCAACACCGATTTGCAGGACTTACACTGGACGCCATATGCCAGGGCTTTAGCTTACGGATCAAGATATTCTCTTCAGCACATAGACGCTCTGCCGTCCTGACTTGTACACCTTTTATTTCCAAATCAACTAAATCCGTTGTCTTCTTCGCTGAAGGTCAGCTTTATTGCCTATTTGCTCTTACTCGGAGCTCACTTGGCACCCCATCAAATATCAGCCGACTGCCTAGTATTATCAAACATGGGCCATCTTGGTGAACACATGCACCAGCCTAACGGTGCCGAGGAGGGCTTTGCCCAAAGCATACCTCCAAAGAAAGTCAGCTCTCTGTCTGGTTTGGATCACGACTTTGTCGACCGCACTATTCCACCACCTGATCAGAGACCACCAGCATCGAGCTACATGCCTCTTCTTGAGCCCCGCACCGAGATCCTGCATAACTTTTCTTCGGAACCATATCGCTTCGTAGAAAGGAGAACAGAAGCGACATCTGGCAAGGGAGCGCTTAGCCTACGCACCATGACCAATACGACTTCATTGCCTGATTATTCCTACCTCGATCGCGCCAATACAGATTCTCCATCTCGGCGAGCGCAATCGGTGCATGCGATCGAAGCTGCTCCGTCATCGATATATCCCGGAAAGCCGGAGGAAATGGTCTCTTCGCCCCGGACGGATAGACTTCTTCCATCGTTCCATCAGCTGAGTAGAATTGCCGATAGTGGACCGGAAGCAAGTGATACGAGAGTGTCTGGACTGTCGAATCTTTCTACATATACTGGTCAAGTTGTCGCACAACCGGTGACAACTGCTCATCAACATTATCAGCCATCACAACAATCTAGTCCTTCGAACAACTTCATGTTGCTTGGTCACCATTCACCCACCTCTACCCGGAACGACATTCACGAAATGTACACGGCCTCGCACTCGCCCGCTTCTTTTTCGGCTCCGAACAATCACAGAAGTAGGCGCAAGTCAATCCAGGATAATCGGCCTCCTCTCTTCATAACTTCATTAACCGCATCTTCCACGGATACCACGGGCAGTATTCCAAGCCATCAAAGTTCTGAAGGAGGGGGATATAGTACAAATCATACGACACCTCTAGAATCGACACCTTCGTCTGTAGACGGCACGCCAAAATCCTCGAATGTACCTCGACTTCAAAAATCAACATCCGCTCCTGGATCCGGATTCTTCTGTGATTATCCTGGGTGCGCCGCTCCGCCTTTCCAAACACAATATTTACTCAAGTAAGATATGGTAAACTTTACTTTTTGATTCTAATCGTCTAATGGTTCGTACAGCTCGCACGCGAACGTGCACAGCTCCAGTCGCCCACACTATTGTCCTGTCAAAGGCTGCCCAAGAGGTGAAGGTGGAAAAGGCTTCAAACGCAAGAATGAAATGATCCGTCACGGGCTAGTTCACGACAGCCCAGGTTATGTGTGTCCTTTCTGTCCTCTCCGTGAACACAGATATCCTCGTCCGGACAATCTTCAAAGGTAAGGAGTTATTCGTGGGAAGACGCTTGAGCTACAGTGACTAACATTGTTTGCGACAGACATGTTCGCGTCCACCATGTGGACAAAGATAAGGACGATCCTCTCCTTCGCGAAGTTCTGGCCCAGCGACCCGAGGGTGGAGGTCGAGGGCGCCGTCGGCGCGCAGGCCCAGCGTAATACAAATCAACTCGGCTCTTCTCAATTGAGCACTTTAAAAGAGAAAAAAAAAATCTGCTTTCAATACGGGTGACGTCTGCTTTCTAGGGTCCATTTCCTGATCACAAAAACCACAAGAGAGCACTCATGTTCACGGATTATGAAGGGTTTGGCTGCTTTACGATCAAGTTGGTGAGGCTGCAGGCGAGCTCGTCAACGAACAATGTGCGGGCTCTTGAACGATTTCCATGATTGGCGCTCTCAAACTTCCCAATTCCGCTATCCTCTTCTCTTCTGGATAGACTTCTTTCTCATTCTGGGATGTCCTTATCAACATACAGGGCAGGTACCATGTTCGATCATCGACTATCAATATGACAAAGCCATCTAGGCCTTGGACAGACAAAAATTTGATAATATTATTAATCTATTAATGACACATGTCGCGTCGCCAAGCACGATCAGATGCCGGAGCCTACTCCATGTGACGCCTTATTGGCTGACAACTCAGAAACAGTCGATCACATGTCGAGATTGACAGTTCGGCTGATTTTACCTTACCTTTAGGTTCTTCGGTTCGCACTAGCGTGTTCCCATACATCTTGCTCGCTTCTTTTGGCCAATGCAAATGTGCGTTCCACTGAACATCTCACGACGGCGAAGCTCGGTCCCGAGAGAAACACAAGGTCATGGGCGTAATAATGATTATTGCATTGTAAAGTGCGAAAATCGCAGGGGGCAATCCTGGACAGAGCCTCACATTGGAAGCATGCCCTTGCATCTTTGAAGACGATGTGCTGCGTGCGATACACAAATATGCAGGTCACAGGAGGCGCCATTCCAATCTCGCTCATGGATTTAGAGCTGACAGCGCATGTTCAGCAACTTGCGGTGAGCCTGCATCAACGGTATTTTGAATCACCGCAATCTTGCAAGCTCGCGTCGCCAAAAACAAAAGAAAAAAATGTCTTGTCCGGAAAGTCAAACTCGCGTGTGTATGTAGGTTGACACCCTTGATCGGAGCGCAATTTTCCGAGCATTACACCGAATCGAATCCCGACGGTGCTGAAGGATGGCAACGCTTCTCAAAAGGCAATTTGATTGAAGGCTTTGCTTTTATCTGGCTGTCAAATCTTTCAAGTATCGATTACCTACGTCGACATTTGATCAGAAGGGCAAAGTTCTTTAAAGTATGGTATCACATTGGGCCCCGCGGACTTTGCTCCGCCTATAACACCTTTGTACTATAACACAAGTAGGACTTGCTAATCAGTAGACATCATACAGCAATAATCCTTGCTCAGAATCCCTAGGCACTTTGACGAGATTATGCAGCATGATTTTTTCACGCGCTCCTTTGTTTCTTAACTAACTTCTTCTTGTTCACAGATTGGTTTTTGCACTCCTGTGGGCCGACAAACATTACATGGCAAGAAGCTGCAGGGATGTAAAGGCCAAGGCAGATCTCATCTAAGTGCCTCACAACTTTTGCCGACGATGACTCTTACATTCTACAAATGTGCATAACTGATCACCATTACACACGGCGGCATGAAAACCAGGCTACATACGTTCTTTTCCTATGCTTGTTGCAAGCGGGGTGCATGGGCAAGCTTGCCGTGAGCAAGTGCTAGGCTGATTTTGCTTTTCGGTAGTTCCTTCTCTAGGCAATAAATCATGGGCAGTTCACATGCAATTCTGCGGGGTTCATTTCCGAGTCTTCTCTTTATTTTAGTTACGAGATACAGAGTGCAATAATGGCTTTACAAGCGCTTAAAACATTTACCGTAGCTTCTCTCCATCTAGCAAAGAGCGATTCTTGAGAATTTCTCTAGGAGTCTTCTCTCTTTTGAGGTAATGATATTCTTTTTTTAATTGGTTGGCTATTTTGTTTTGAAATATCGCTGCAGATCCAACTCAATCTCTTCGGCTCCTTTTTCTAGCAAGGGATATAACGGTAATAGTTCCTACAACCTACCACGTGCAACAACATAAAGTTCATGCCCTAGCCGTGACTTTCGTAAACTCCTAAAGATTCTAGGAAGCTTCTTTGATTGTTTCTAGTCTAGGGTTTCCCCGTTGGACAAGTGGAGAGAGAAAGAGGTAAATGTGTATCGTGCGGCGGCAGGAGACAATTAATGAGGGTTTGGAGATGGTCTGTTTCCGGTGGAGCAGCGAGATGGTTGTTAACTATATGTCTCCGGCGGGGTTTCGTTTTATTCATGCTCGCTTTCTCTAGGGATGACTGCTAATAGGTTTTTTTTTTGGCCATGATATATTCTGTTAACTTGATGTATTTGAACTTTGTCACCACGGTATTAGACAGTGTCAAGGTATCGATATTGTTTTTCTCGCCTAGAATGGTGTTAGGTAACCTTTTTGGTGTGTTGCAGTATCGCTTGTCGCTCTTTGCTGTGAGCATCAGAGAAATTCCTCAGATCCGCCATCGTTTTTAGTTTTCTTATTATGCATGTTCTGTTTAGACCACATATCTGCTTACTTTACATCTCCCCAAGAGAAGGCAACTAACATATATACACACGAGACTGCCTCTTTGTCGTGCAGATTCCAGAATACAAAAAAAAAACTTCTCGCTGACAATACGACCCTGTCTAAATCACTCACAAACTCAAAACCAAACTTCTGCCTGGGCAGAGTCAAGTTTGATGATCAAAACAAGTCTTCCCGCTGGATGTTTGGGCCTGCGAATCAAGTGTCATTTGACCTTGTCGAGCCGAGTTCACGAGAGATATTGGGCGCAAATGACAGCTTTTCCGACGCAGCAGCAGCAGCAGCAGCAGC
>RZIQ01000100.1:0-71621 GCA_003992365.1 Aureobasidium sp. P6
TTTTTTTGCTCGATTGGATACTGCATTCTCAAAGCTTTGTGACCAGTCTGATGGGGAAGATTGATTGGATATTGGATTGGATGCGCGAGGCCATATGCAAATGGTCGAAAAGCAAGGATTTGGGGTTTGAAAGGTTCACTTCTTGCTATTCATCAAAGTCAATCTCTTATACAACACTAACCCTAACCCTGACTTGTTCACTCAATTGGGGTGTACCGTAGTCATCCCTCACCTTCTCGTACCTGGTGACATTTGTCTCTGCATCATCATCGGCTTCTTCCTCATCGTCTTCTTCTAGATCCTCTAAACCACAACTCCTGCTCGAGCCATCAGACATTACTAAACTAGGCACTTCACTCGCCCTCCTCTGCTCCTCAAAACATCCACCACCAACGACTTCGCTCTTTTCAAAAATGAAATCGCGGATTTGTGTATTACTGGCACAAAGCTTGCCCGACAAGGGAGGTGGTCGTTTCTTCCTCTGCTTCCCGCCCGAAACCGCAGAGGTTGTCGTGCAAGAAGTCGTGCAAGGTGGTGTGGATGAGACAGAGTGCAGGGTGGCGACTCGTTTCTCATAAGCACTTTCCCAGATCGAAGACCAAGTGTCAAAGGAATGATCGGGTACTAGACCATCTTCAACCCTTGCGATGGGTTTTAGGGCGTCAGAGGAAAGAGGGACAACGCTGTCTTGACGCGTACGCATGCTTTGGTGGCAGGAGTCTGTGTGTTCGGATTCAAAACTGGTTCTGGGGTCGTTTTTGATAATTGTTGTTGTTGGTGTCGTTTCCGCTGGAGGTGGAAATGTCTTCAGAGCATCTCTGGCTGCATGTTTGGGTCTGTACGCTCCAGAAGTAGAAGCAGAAGAAGAAGCAGAAGTCCGTGAGTCTGCTTTTTGCAGCGTGGTTGTGTCGCGATCACCCTCGACGCTTGAAGTTCCGAAACATTTAAGGGCGTCTCTAGCCGCATAACGAGGCTTGTACGACGCCGAAGAAGCAGAAGATGTAGAGGCATGAGAGTCTTCTTTGGTGAGTGCGGTGGGTGTGTGCCAGCCTGTCACCAAGTCGCGAGAGATTGTGCGGATGAGACCGAGACCAGGTGGTGAGTGGAGAGAGACTGTTGAACGGCGATGACGGGATGATGTTGAGGTTGTGGAGGGTTTGCGTGGGGGGATTGGTGTCGGCATTATGGCTGTCATGGGTGTGATAGAATGAGGATATGGTCAAGAGGGGATAGATGATGGTTTATAGCAAGTGATTGTCAAGCAAAGAAGTTTCTTGAGAGAAATGGCAAAATTCAAGTAGAACGTGCTTCCACACATGCTGATTATATCTTGCTACCTACCACTTGAAATTTGTTCCAACAGCATTTGCATATGAGCACATGCCAAAAGTCAGAAAGATGGAGCTTTGTCCAATCAGACGACCTCCAGGAGAGATGGGTAACCAAAAGGTGTGTACGTACGAGTGGTACGACCGTGCAAACACATGAATAAGTGGAGCCAGCTCCTGCTTACCATCCCTCCATCACGTTCTAAGCATATGCTTGCCCCTAGAGAGAAGGCGCAACAATTGCGCAGCAAATCATACGCACGAAACAGTGGAGCAGAGAACATACCATTGGCCGCCAACAGATAAGAGACACGAATTCACATGTTGGGGAAGAAAGGTATCAGAGACAAGATAGCTTGCTTGGACCACATTGCGGTTCCTGAAAATTAAAAAGCCCATGGGGTTGGTCGAAATAGACGTAAGCTTAAAATTCGACGTCCCTAAAACAGCCTCAACACAAGCAAAGCCTTCCAATCAGAGATCCAAGAGAAACAGTCTTTCACGGTCAGTGCTTTCCGAACAAAGCGAGCTGCAAGCATTTAACTTATTTTGACAGATTGCTAACAAAAGTCTATACTCTATCAACAAGTAAGATGCGACCGTATGCTGTTGCAACGGGCGTAAGAAATGCACCAAAGCACCAAGCCCAACCCATCTACCACTAGTCTGCTTCATGATGAGGAGGCTTCGAAAGAGCGAAAACTTTACTCCTCGTCCGAGTCCTCTTGATCGAGGCCAAGCCAAGCAGTCCTGCAGCGAACGGCTTCAGTGCGCACGGCACGCTTGCCATCGTCCAGACAGCCCATCAGCCGCTTAACAACTTGTCGTCTGTACGGCACCACCGCCTCCCGCTTAAACTGAGTTGGCAGCAGTGTCAAGCAACGCAGTGCAGCCTTGCGAACCTGTGGCGTGTTTTCTGGAGCACTTGTGCAGGCAAGCAGACGTGAAATCAGCGATGAGGCGTGCTCAAACAGTGCAGATGCGTTCTGTGTGATGATGGTCTCGAGAGTGGCTAGTGTGGCTGACTTGACATCCTGATGGGTGTGATCTTGCAGATCGAGTGATTGAAGCAACAACAGCACGAGGGTTGACAGAGAGCCTTCGATGATCGTGTAGGGCAGCCATCTGAGTATTCCAGATAGTGCGACCAAATAGTTTGCTTTTACCGCCGAATCGGCGGTCTTACTCGACTCCGAGATGGCTGGTACCGTCTGGTTGAAGGTTTTCTGTTTGTAGAGTCCAGAAACAAAGCAGTGATTTTCCTTTGCGAGAATGTCGTCAGGTGCGAGGATCATAACGAAGCCACGGGCTGCCACGCTTCCAAATGTGGCATCTGACAACAGCTCTAACAGACTTTGGAGGTAGCTTGATGTGTATTTGTTGCTCTTGCCTTGAACCCATAGACCTTTCACGACAGAGAAGGCTAGGATGATTGATTCTGTTGAGCGAGTCTGGCCAAGTAAAGAAGCAACGTCCGTAGAAGTGCTGATCAAGGATTGCTCGAGATTTGAGGGAGGAATGAATTTGTTGACAACCAGAGCGGTCTGTCGAAGTGCCGATAGTTGGACATCTGGTAGTGTGGATGGGCTGTTGGCGATGCGAGCCAGCGATCCGAGGAGGGTCGTAGCTGACTCGGGATTCAATGCTTCCCGTTGGAAAGCAGCGTGGAGATGCAGTGAGGCGATCACCGCGCCCTTGGAATAAGCATCGGAAGCATCCTTTCCGAAAGAGTTAAACGAGGACTCGTACTCTGCCAGAACTTGATTCTGCAAGTGCATTGTTTGTGATTTGAGAATGATGTTGCTGATGCGACCGATGATGTCTACACTCTTGTGATCACTCAACGAGCGAGCATCGCTCCCTGAGAGGCCTAGGGCTTGGTCTAGAAGCGGCTTTGCGATGTCTGAGAAATACGAGAACTTGATGATGCCCTCCTCAGTTCCGGGAGATCCTGAAGAGAATGCAAATAAGATGGCCATAAGCAACGCATGGACGTATGTAATGTTGGCTTGCTGTTGAAGCGCAGCTTGAAGTTTGTTTTTCAATCGCAGAACAACAGTATCGAACACCTGTGTTTCCGTGCTCAATTTGGTAAATGCCTCAAGCACTCTTTCATAACCTGAGCCTAGGCTGGGATTATCAGGGAGTTCAGCAAGGAACGTCGGCAAGGCCTTTTCTGAGGTGACGATTGGGCTGTGATGAGCAGTTACAGCCAATCCGCTGATAGCCGCTGCTTCGACTTCAGAGTTTGCAGCAGAGCGTTCTTGGATGATGATGTCTGTGAAGGATTCGATGATGCGCGAGACCTCACTATCTGACAGTAGCTTGGGGATTTTGACCATTCCGATAAGACCTGCAATTGCAAAGAGACGGAAAGAGACTTCTGATTTGGGGGCGTTAACAACAGCCCTCAGCATGGCTTCCAGAGCTTCAGCACTCCAGTCGCGCAAAGCACTCTCCTCTGCACGATCGGCCACGAGAATGCCATCTTCGTTGACAATCTTCCATTGAGCTGAGACATCCTTGGTCGCGCTGATCAGCGAGTTCAACACCTCGATAAGTCCTCGTCTTTTCGCAATGGATTCTGACGAATTGAACAATTCGAACAGGTGCGGAAGTACAGCCTTGGTCAATGTGTTGGCAAGTTCGGGCGATGTCTTCGCAATGCTGTTGATGATGCGACCAGCAGCTTGGGACTGTTTTGTGGGTGCGTCTTCAAGGTGTTCATTGCACTCCTTGATCACAGGCTTGAGATATGCAGTGAGGGCGCCCTCTTGAAGCTTGCTAAGCTGGTTGGCGATCGCAGCGAGGGTGTCTAAAGCCTCTTGTGCCAAGTCTTCCTCTTCCACATTCAGGATCTCGAACTTGAGCGAGTCCCAAAGCGTGACAGAGTAGAGAGAAATGGTAGCTGGCTCGTAGTTATTCACACACCCTTTGATGGCTGCCAAAACATCACGTTTTGTGTTGATGGAGCTAGAGTCGAGTTTGTCCAGCAGCGCAGGGAAAGAATAAGGTGCAAAATCAGAGGTGGCGCAAATACAGTCTTGCAATCGTCCTTTCAGATCTTGTGCAGTGATACCATACGGATCACCTGGTGGAGGCTTGAAGGTAATTGGGAAATAATTGAAAACAGAGTCAAAGAGGTCCTGGGCATGTGGGCCGAGATCCCACTCGGTCATGGGAACTTGCAAGATCGAAAAGACAATCATGAGATTTCTGGGATCCTTCTCTCCATCAAAGTAGGTGATGAATCTGGCCAGGAAATCATGGTCATCGTTGTGCAAATCCTTGAGCGATTTGCGGTAATTTCTTAACAGGAGATCCAGCAGTTGGAGGATTGTGAAACGTTCGCTCTGCAGTTTGTGATACCTGAGTGTCTGTGAGTCGCTCACAAAGCTGAGTGAATAGTCAGCTTGACGATTCGAGTTCCAATCGGATCATGTGCAACCCACGTATTTGCAATGTTAGCGGCAGTATCGGCATCCCACTTGCCTAGCTTCTCCAGGGCCATGAGTGCCCTCGCACAATGACCAGCACCCTCATTGTCATCGGTGACTCTGGTGAGAATGAAGCCGCATAGCAAGTTACGCTGCTGGCCTTTCAGCACTTTAGGCGCTACGTGCTCCAGAACATCTGCCAGGTACGCAAGAGATTTGATTCGCATGGGGGCATCCTCGTGATTGATGTATTCTCCGGCATCTTCGATGAGTGAGACGAGCTTGAGATGTCCAGAGGCAAGGCGCTCTGCAGAGCGTGCAGCCAATTTTCTAGCCTCTTCTTTGTCCTTGTCGGCCTCGACCAGGTAGAGTTGTATATCGGACATGATTCTTGCACTACTCGGATATGGCCAGCATTTCTTTCTTTGCTGGATTTGAAGATTGGGGGATCCTTTTGTCTGGCAGCGGCGCTGTTACGCAATGACGTGCGTTGTGGTTTTGTTCGGCGGTGGCTCGTGCACTGGAATGAAACAGCAATTTGATTGGGCAGTCGCAATGCCGAAACATTTTTTTGCAGGAGCGATGGACGGCTTTGGCGGGGGAGATGTGACTCGGAGCAGGCAGGAGCAAGAATTTGATAATCAGCAGGGCAGGCTATTGCTCTCTCCGTTTCTTTGTTCTCGATCGATCTATCAAAAAGGGCTTCGACACCTTCAACTCTCGCTCGAACGTCTTCCCTCGGTGACAAGCAATCGATTGCTGTTTCCGGCAAAGGCTTCCCAGAAACAAGATGAGCAACAACCCCACTTCGTGCAAGGTCGTCCTTGCGGCCAACATTGCAAAGAAGCTCCAGGCGGAGGTGGCCGATGGTCTGGCTAAATTGGATCGCAAGCCGCATCTCGTCGGGTTCCTTGCGAACAAAGACCCGGCCGCGCGCATGTATGCCGACTGGACCGGCAAGACGTGTATTGAGAAGTGAGCCCTCCATCCTTTCTTTGCACAGAAAGCCACGACCGCTCGAGCCAAGAGCAAGAGAACAGAGGGCTAACATGACTGCCTTCAAAGTGGTTTCGCATTCAGCCTGCGCGAGGTCGAGCGCGAAGAACTCGAAGAAGCCATCCGAGAAGCCAACGCCGACGACGGTGTAGACGGCATCCTCGTCTACTACCCCGTCTTCAACAGCGCCCGCGACCGAACTCTGCAATACGTCGTCGACATGCACAAGGACGTCGAAGGCCTCTCGCCCAAGCTCATCAACAACATGTACCAGAACATCCGCTTCCTGGACCCTCCTCACAACACCCAAAAGTCCATCTTGCCCTGCACACCCCTCGCCATGATCAAGATTTTGGAGTACCTGAACATCTACAACACCATTCTGGATTATGGAAAGAGACTGTGGGGTAGAAGGATCACCGTCATCAACAGGAGTGAGGTTGTGGGCAGACCCTTGGCTGCACTGTTGGCGAATGACGGCGCAGAAGTCTACTCGGTAGATGTGACTGGCGTGCAGAGATTCAGCAGAGGACAGGGTCTGCGCAACCAGCAACACGTCGTCGAAGAGAAGCCCGACATGACCATGGAAGACTGCCTGGCCATCAGTGACGTCGTCATCAGTGGTGTCCCCGGCGACAAGTTCAAGGTGCCTGTAGAAAAGATCAGAGACGGTGCCGTGTGCATCAACTTCTCGAGCGAAAAGGTGAGTGTTCCCTCTCGCATGCAGCGTCAGGAAGATGCAAACAGAGAAGAGCCAGAAACTGACAGCAGCCCCCTACCAACCAAACAGAACTTTACGCCGGCCGTCAAAGAACACGCGTCCATCTACGTGCCCGCCGTCGGCAAAGTGACCATCATGATCCTCCTCCGCAACCTCCTGGTATGCACAGCCATGGCCCGCTACTTCGCCTCTTTGACCCCTTCCCAACTCCTCCTCCTCAAAAGCATAGAAACTCCTGCCTCTACTACCCATCACCCCATTGCCTCTGAACAAAACACCTCAACTCCTCCCATAGACTCGATGCTTTCATCAAGCATACTCGAAAAGAATGATTTGGATACCAAACACATGCTGCTGGAGACTGCTGACTTGCTGCAGCGTATGGTGCAGAACAATCCTGCTGTTGAGGCCAAGCCGGCTGAGGCTATTGAGAGGGCTGGAACGGTCGAGGAGGTTGTTCCTGCTACAAAGGCTGCCGCGTAGGGGAGAAGATTGTGAGAGGTGCATTGGAAGGTGTGGGTGGCTGGGCTGGGCGGAGTTTGATTTGAGCATAAAAGAGCGGCAACATAGAGGGCAAAAGGACAAAGCAATGGAGAATTCGTCAACAAGGAAACACTCTGCGCACTGTGACGCTCACTGACCAGAAGAGAACAGGTCCATGAACAATGATTGTGTTTTTTTTTTTTGACTTTTCTCGAATACAAAAATATCCCTAACTCCACGCTCAAGAAAAACGGTGGGAAATTGTGTACTACAACCCAAACAAACTCGATCTGTTTGATATAATCCCAGATGAAAATGTCCGTTCAGACGCGAATCTTCTTCAACTCGACACCACCGGTCGTCTCTTCTGCGTCTTCTTCTTCGTCGTCTGAGACCACGGGTCCAGCATCGGCGTCTTCGTCTCTGCTTCTCTTCAATCCCTTCATCTTTCTGGTTTGCATGTCGTTGAGGTCTTGCTTGCCGAGATGGATGCGGCCGACCTTGTCGCCGATGATGTCTGTTTCGATGTTCTTCTTTGTCTTTGCCTGGGTGGTTTTATTCAATGTCAGCGACCATCCTTCTCTGCAGCGATACAAAGAAAAGAAAAAAGACAACATACCTCCAAGCCCTTGGGCTTCTTGAGCGCATCCTTCATCATATCCGGATCCGCCTCCTTGACTCTACCGATCCTGAAGTCGATCCTGGGACCCATCTCTTCGACCTCTACCCTCGGCAGGCTCTGTCCTGACTTTTTGGTCGCGATCATGTATGTGCGCAGTTGGATCTTGGGCGCGGGTTGACCGTCTTCCTCTTCGGCGACCGAAACGTGCACCATATACTGCAAACCCTCGACATCGACATTATTCGTGTCCTCGCCCTTGAAGAAATCCAAGAGCAACGATTTGGCAAGCGTGTAGTTGTTGCTGACGGGCGAGTCAAACGCCGTGCCCGAAAAGGAAATCAGCGGTTTCAATCCCACACGCGCCTTTGCACTCTTGAACTGCGAAATGGTGCGGAACGTGTCGGCGTCCACGTGCAATTCCATCATCTCCAAGACCTTGAAATCGAAGAATCGGCAAAACGTGATTGTGTGCGGGCGCTTCTTGCTGTGGCTTCCAAACACCATGAGCGAACAATCGTTCTTTTCGGCAAAGAATTCCAGCGACGAAGGGTCTTCGAATGGGTGGATGTCGTTTTTCTTTGTGAACTTTTGGGCCAGCGGCCGTTTTAGTGCGTGCAGGTCCGTCATGGCTAATTGCACGATTTCGGAGCACGACGTGTAGCGCAGGAACAAGGTCATTTTGGCGTTCTCGTTGAGTTGGGGTGCTTTTTTCTCGAGGGCGCGTTTGCTGCGTGCGTTTTTGGGTTTGCTGTTTGCAAGGAAAGGGCATGAGTTAGCGGGATTGTCGTGGCGCGGCGTACGCTTTTGCGAGGAGCAGAGGGAGAAGCAGGGAGGATTGCGCACATTTGTCTCAACATGATGGCGGTATTGTGTGTGTGTTTTGTATAAAGTCGAGTGGTTGTGCTTTTGCGAAGCTGCAAAGCGTCTGCAAAAGGCAAAAAAGTTACGGACGCTCCGACTTTTGCCTCTTATCTTATCGCGCTCCTCGTCCGACATGTGAAGTCTTGGCGCTTGTCTTCGTCAGACACATCACCCTGCCTTTACAGCCAACATTTACAACATCACGCTCTAGTCTGCCGACGATTGAGCTCGTCGGGATCTGGTGTGGAAGACACACAAAGTACTCGGATCATATCATATTGTTTTAACAATCCACTTGGGCTCACGAGCTACCCGACACCCTTGGGTTCGATCGTTGATTTTAAGGAATTCTTGATCGTCTATATACAATACATCGATCGTTCTTGTGACGGCATAGATATCTCGTCTGAACTTTTCTCAGATATGCCAATTCCCATACCATACAAATTTGCCGTTGATCGTGTCATAAGTCCTTTCCAACACTCTGATTTTGCTCAGGTAAGGATCATCATCAATGTAAGCACCTCTGAGCCATCTCTCCCCGCCAGAAAACGCTGTTCTTGCATGCAATACACGCCGGTTGTCAAAGATCACACACTCACCAGGTGCCATCTGTCGCCTGTACACGACGCTCTCCGTTTCGGTCAGGTTTCTGAACAGCTGCGCCGCCTCATGCCATTTTCGAACCTTAGTGGCCAATTCCTTGGCCCCAGGACCGTCAAAGGGCGCCTGAAACGGGGGTGCCCAATTCACAGCCTCGAAATTGGTCCAGATCCTCTTGGTTCCCGGCTCAACAGTACTGACTCCCTCTCGAAGCTGAAATGTCGGACGGCTACGGAAATAGTGATGATTGTCATTGTCATAGTGGAAGTTGACGGGCGTGTCCACCAGCGTCTGGAATGCGTCAAAGTCAAGTTCGCTGAGTGCCTGTGCAGCTTTGTACGAGTCGCTGAACAGCGAGACACCTCCTTGTGTCGATGCACGAAGACAATGGAGCAATTGCAATCTAGGCGGCTGCTGCATATAAAGCAGGTCCATGTGGAAGCCAAGATGAACGTCGGTGTATGCTACATTCTTTGCGTTCGAAACGCTACGAACATCCCAGGTATTGCCATAGAAGGTGTTTTTTAGAGGTCCAATACGGTTGGCTGTGTCGATGACTGCCGACTCGGTTTCGGGCACGTTTTTAATGAACACGAGGCCAAGGGCATGGAGCTGTTGCAATAGCTGAAAAAGAACCTTTTCGTCTGACATGTATTCGTTGTAGTCAAAGTCGATCGACTTCGCTTCGAAGCGACGCTTGTTCCAACCGAATTTGCCATGGGCATAGCTATGGGTGACGGGTTTGATGCACGCTCGTTTCAAGAAGCGGCGATCCAATCTAGTTCGATGCTCTGGATCAAAGCCCGGGACGTCGTGTTTCCACGAGATGACAACATCATGCCCGTGATACTCGACCGATCTGACTTTGATGTTGGCGGGGATGTCGGCTGAGTCAAAGCGCTTCTGACGTGTCGAGGAATCCACGCAGAGACTGCAAGTGCAAGAGTCGCGCAAAAAGATGTTGTCAAAGGGCTTGGTGAGTTTGCCCTTTCCAGTCTTTCCGAACGGCATTAACGAAATGTCTGTGCGTTCAAGGGATTGCGCCAAAGATTGTGTGGAAGCTGTCTCACTCTTCACGTTGGCACCATCAAAGTCATTTGATTCTGACCGCACTGCCGTAGTGGAAGTGGTTTGTGTCGGAGACAACTTGGTGTCAGATGGCGGCGTCCGTGGTGAAGATAGGCCTTGGCTAAATGCCTGACGTCCCGTAGCAGCTTCGGGAGTTTTGTAAATTGGTGCAGGTTTGCGGCGGGGCTCCTGCTCCATGGATCCGTTTGCCGTCGCCGATCTCTGGAAGGATGGCTTGACGGGAGGCTCTTTCATTCTGCTTTGCTCGTTCGGGTTGATTTTGTTTAGCTTCAGAGGCTGTTGCTGTGGGATTTTCCCTTGATGATCATCGGATGGTGGTGCAGAAGCAGGATTCGAGGCCTGTTGACTATTGGACGGCATATGAGGTTTGTGATCCAGGCGACGTTCCTCGGGGGTGGCATATTCAGACTCCAACAGGTCCAGCATGTCCTCGTAGGTTGTAGGCTTCGGCGCCGTCGACTGCCACCGGGGGTGGAGGCATTGTGTCACAGGCGCATAGCGGGCTCGACGCAACAAGGCAGCAGCAGGTCGTACAGCTGCACTCATAGTTTTGCTTGTCTGGTCAAAAGCAGGAAATAGCTGCAAGTTGAGTGCCGTCGGCGGTGACGTGCGGAGAGAGACAATGTTTGGCGTTGAAGCTTTGCGCTCCCGTTCCTCGGTCGCTCCTTCTTCCTCGGCTCTCCAGATTTTGTCAAGAACCATCTTGGTCGCTCTTTCCTTCATGCATGTCTGAGAACAAGCCCAAGGTGGACCAACTCCGAGATGAGGGCTCTCGCATGCAGGTCGTCGCCGCCGGTGCCATAGCCGGTCTCGTCTCAAGGTACGCTCCTTCCGTGTCTTCTCCCACTGCCTCACCATCCGAGCTCATATTTGCGCCAGGTTCTGCATAGCGCCCTTGGACGTAGTCAAGATCCGTCTGCAACTACAGAGCCACTCGCTCTCCGACCCCCTGTCCTATGCCAACCATGCCCACCGCGGTCCTGTCTACAAGGGCACCATCTTCACCCTCAAGACCATTCTCCGCGAAGAAGGTCTGACTGGTCTATGGAAGGGCAATGTACCTGCCGAGGGCATGTATCTGGCCTACGGAGGCATTCAGTTTTTGGCCTACCGCTCAACGACACAAGCTATCGATGAGCTGTCGCCCAATTACAAGCTCCCTGGCTCCGCCGTCAGCTTCATCGCTGGGGCTGTCGCAGGCACTGCTGCCACTACCGCTACGTACCCTCTCGACCTCCTTCGTACTCGCTTCGCCGCCCAAGGCAATGACCGCGTCTATACATCTCTGCGCGCTTCCATCCGTGACATTGCAAGGAACGAAGGGCCCAAGGGCTTCTTTCGAGGCTTAGGTGCTGGAATTGGCCAAATCGTGCCCTACATGGGTCTCTTCTTTGCCTTTTACGAGTCATTAAAACCCGCATTTGCAGGCGTGTCGATGCCTCTACACTCTTTGGGCTCAGGTGATGCCATAGCAGGCGTTCTCGCTAGCATGTTGTCCAAGACAGCTGTCTTTCCACTCGACACTGTCAGAAAGAGATTGCAAGTCCAGGGTCCTACAAGAGCAAAATACGTGCACAAGAACATTCCTGTCTACGAAACGGGCGTCATCCGTACATTGACTTCGATTGTAGCTAGAGAAGGTATTCGAAGTCTGTACAGAGGACTGACGGTTGGGCTGATCAAAGCCGCTCCTGCCAGTGCCATCACCATGTGGACGTATGAGAGAGCAATCCATAGCTTGCAATCACTCGAGGTACTGGAAGGAAAGGACTGAGGTAGCTGCTGGCGCTGAAACGACATGAATGCTCGTCACCAATGAAATCAAGCTGCAATTTCTCATCTTCGAGGTCTCCTCCTTGCACGCGAGCACCGCCCTGACACCTCAGGCTGTTAATGCCGCAATACCGATTGTTCCGTACGTACCTGAGCATGGTAGGTTGCTTGTCGGAGACTATTCCTTTTGCAACAGTATGGTCGCATGACACTCCAACGTAATCAGCTAAACCCAAAACATGTCATGCCCAGCCAGCGTGGGGTAGCTTTGGCAGGCTTCTGCAGCGAGGAGATCATCACGGAACTTGTCAGGAGACTCGTCTGCTCATGTCTCTCGACTCGACGTCAGCAAGCAAATGGAACACACTGAAGACAAGAGTAGTTGGTGTGGTTCCCAATGGACGGCTGGTATGTTTGCTGCTTGAATTGATGTCAGACCAAGCTTGCACCCCCATGTGGAACGTTTCAGCGAGCTTTCTCAAGGTTTCGCCGCTACTGCACGCCTTCCGTTACCATCCTCTGGCACGCAGATCCAAGTGCGGGGTAAAAGTATGGGGTAGGAGGGCAGTTGCAGGTACCTGGCATTGGGAAAGAGCGTGATGGATCAGCTCACCATTCGAGCCAATTGAGGTAGCTACCTCGAGCTAAGCTCCCGACCAGCACTACAAAAGCCTGCGTGATTGCTGCCCCTCTTCATCTTTCTTTCCTCTCCATCGGCTCATCTGAGTCTTGAACAACAACTTCCAATCTTCTTTACCAACCCCACATTACAATACCGGCGCGATGAGTGCAATCGCAGAGGACGGTGATGGCAGCGTGCCCGAGCCCGTCAAGGTCCTTTTCACTCTCCACCCAGGCCTTGACGCCCTCGACTTCATCGGTCCTCTTGAAGTTCTCAGCCATGCCCGTCATGATATCAATGATCCTGGTGAGTTTCCCAAGCTCCATCAACCGATTGTCACGTGCTCTGCCTGCATCGGCAGACCCATCCCAAGAGCGACCCTCGACTGACTTGGCTCCTCACAGAAAGCAAGGCATTCGAAATCACCTTTGTTGGCGACTCGGAATTCGTCACCTCTGCTCAAGGAGTGTCATTCAAAACCGACATGACCTTCCGCGAGGCCCACAAACACCTAGCCAACTACGATGTTGTCATTGTTCCTGGCGGCGGCACCGATAACGTGCTCAGCATACCCTACTTCGGCAAGAACAAGGCCACTGAGCCCATGGCTCTCATCAAGTCTTACGCCGACATCCAGACCAAGAACCCCATGAGAGAGAGAACTCTCATGTCGGTCTGTACTGGATCTCTCTTTGTGGCCGAGACTGGCATTCTGTCCGGTCTCTCCGTCACCACTCATCCAGACTACATGATCAAGATGGAGAACCTCAACCAGAGTGTCTCTCATCGTGACATGTCTGAACGCTTCGACGTCCTGGAAGAACGCTATGTCGTCAACAATCTCCGCTTCGACATCGACGACGAGGACGACAACCCTTACATCCGCCGCCGCTCCGACTCACATTCGGGACGTCGCCCCAGCAATGCCCGCAAGGGCAGCTTCTCTTTCAAGCAGAGCAACACTCGTCGTGAGAGCAACGCCAGACGTGCTCAGCTCAAGCTCGGTGGTCTCCGTGTCATCACCAGCGGTGGCATCTCGACTGGTCTCGATGCCGCTTTCTATCTTGTCAGTGCTCTGGTCAGCCATGATGCCGCCAACGAGGTGGCTCGCAAGATGCAGTACGAATGGCACAAAGGCCTCGTCTGCAAGGGTGTCGATGTCTAAGCGACCCCTTTTGTAACATTACAGCATCAAACTCGACGTGATTGTCGGTTTCGGTATGCAACAAGCATTGCTATGAGAGCGCCTCTGAAACATGACGTTTTCCTTGGACAGCAATTGCTATGAGAATCGCTTTTGTACTTACGTATCGTGGCTTTGTTTTCGACCTGGAATATGGTTGAAAAGATGGAAGAAACTCCAGAAAATCCTACATACCTAGCTAGTCATGCAGCTTGATCACGAATGAGACATGAAGACACTTTCAATGATGCACCTCTACCTTTGCTGTGAATGTGAGGTGACGAGGAGAGAAGAAAGCGGGAGATGGAGTGACGGGCAGAGTGCCAAGCACCCCGCCTTCTTGACCGACTGACGACGTGCCCCTCCAAAAGATGATGTGACGATTCGATTCGGTTGCTATACAAGACAAATCACAACAATCATGTCCGAAACAACAATCCTTCCTCCTAGACAGACCGTGTACTGCGGAGGTGTGTGATTTTGCTCTATGCCATCCTTCTGACCCCACTGACTCGCCGTCGCAGTCTGCAGTCTGCCCCCAGAAGTAGGTTAGGATGCGCGCAAGCAAATCACACACATCAAGAGCATGGAAGAAACTGAATCGACCTGTCACAGTACTGTGAATTCGGCGGCACCACCAAGAAATGTGCAGAATGGCTCGAAGACAAGCACCCAGAGCTGCACACACAACTCTACTCTGAAGGCAAGCCTTGCTCTCCTCCCGAGTCGTCCAGAAACATCTTTGAATCTGACATTTTGGATCCTCGACAGACGCCGTAGCAGCCAACCTCTCCACCCTCTCCGTCGACGCCCAAAAACGCGCCGAAAAGGACGCAAAGAAAAAGGAAGCCAAAGCCACTGCCCTCGAAGCCCGCCGCGCCGAAGAACTCGCCACCTCCAAAATCATCATCAAACGCGTCGAACGCAACAAACGCAAACACGTGACCGAAGTCTCGGGTCTTGAAGCGTTCGGCTTGGACATCAAAAAAGTGGCCAAAGAGTTGGGAAAGAAGTTTGCGACTGGAAGTTCGGCGACGAAATTGCCGGGCGGTGTTGGAGAGGTCATTACGGTGCAGGGTGACTTGAGCGAGGATATCTTGGAGTGGTTGTGTGACAAGTATGAGCAGGTTCCCGAGGATAATGTCGAGTTGGTCGAGGATAAGAAGAAGAAGAAGGGGAATGAGCCGCCCATGGTCGCTCCTCAGTAGGCTTGAAGCCCTTGCTTCATCAGAAGAGGAATTCTTGGTGACTTGGTTTAAAGGTTTCGTTTGTTTTCAAGAGTTGGAACAGCATTTTCATAACGAGGTATTGGTGAAAAGCAAATAACATTCTTCAAAGTTCCCACTCCTTGGTGGACAAGAAATGATGATTTGATCCGCAGAGTGTCAGCTCGACTTGCTTTGGTTCGTGGAACGACAACTCTTAGATGGTTGCTGCTCGGATATCACAGCCATAGATTTCGCTTATTGAACTATCCTCCTGACGGTTTCAATTCGCAAAAGCCAGACTTGAGTTCTATAACGACCATATCTCTTTATACTTCTTCGAGAAGTGTGTTCACATTCTTCCATAGGTATGCGGACGGGAGTTGCCAGGTAGAATCTGTACGAATCTAGTCTGTGAGTTCGGGTTGAAGTGTATTAGCTGTCTTTGCATATTTCTCTCTTGTTCAATGTTCAGATACAAACGATCAAGCTTAGAGAGAAAGAAAGATGCAAAGTCGCCGCTTTATTATACAAGCTTCCGCTTCGTCCCGTGACGGGCGGCCGCAAGCGCCTCCGGAAACATAATCGAGCCATTGAGACGACATGTCACCTTTTCCAAACACTGCTATCGGATTTGATGTCAGTCTGACCACAGACAGATCACCTACCGCTGTAGCAAAAGGCGTCCGTGATTGATTGATGCCATAAGAATCACCAATGGACCTTCCCAGGTCACCCAAACTCTTGAAGCAGGAATCGAAGACAACTGACCTTAGTTAAAGTACCTTTGCGTTTTCTGCCTGAGACCACGAAAACAGCGTGTTCAAATCAAGCTTTGCCTCCTTACATTACAGACGTGCGACAGACGTCTTCGCAAACTGTCTGTCTGATAATGAATCATCGAGACGACACCTTTTCTTCTCTTCGACACTGCTGTCACCACAGGGTATTCATCAGACTAATCTCAAATCTCTCACAACACTCAAAAGGATCTTCTGAGTAATTCACGAGCTCAAACAACACTGAGACATTGTTCCAATGTAATGAGCAGCAAGAAGATCCTCTGACACAAGCATCATAACAGGAAGAGAGTCTTCATAGAAAAGAAAAAGAAAACAGCAAAAAAACCGAGAGTCAACTCGTGAAACATCTTTGAGCCCAAATCGTCAACGCGACCAACCAGGATGGGGATCGAACTCGCACCACCCCTGGATTCTATTTAAACTCGGATTTGGAGAGGTTTGCTCGAAGGTGAGGGACAGCCCATTGGGCTATTTAACCTCCTGGGATAACAGGTGGGTTTGCTTCTTTATAAAGTCTTTGAAAAGTGAAGGACGGCTGACAGATCTACTGCTAAGCAGGCAGGTGAAGAGTGAATAAGTGATCACGTTTGTACAGTTGGCACCCTTGCCTTTCTGAGTCTCGAACATGTGTTCTTCTTGCTAGCTGACACAGCATGTCTTTCAAGCTGTCTTACTGGACTCGAGACAATCAAATTCCGAGTCAGAGAAACATGAACTGGTATATGAGGCTCGTCCCTTCTACTTCCCTATTCGTTTTGAGCCAACAGAATCTCCAAAGCAAATAATCACATCAAGATGGCTGCAAACCTCAATCCGCGGTGTCAGCCATCTTCTTCATGTGAGCTTGATCTTGTTACTAAGATTTTAGTCGTTCTTTGTTCTCTTTGCATAACCATCGTGCTCCTCGAACCCGACTTTGTCATGACTGCTGTTCGCCACACTTTCCGCAACAACTTTGCATTCCCACGACGTCTGGTTCGCCAGCTTGTCTCCGCTATCAAATCACTTCTGACCTCCAGATACTGTCGAACTATCCTCTTCGCAGACACTGGTTTCATGTTTTATCTTGCCAAATCAGCGGTATTTGTCGATTATGTCGTCTACGTTTGCATCTCATCCTGCGCTCGAAACGCCATTATTGCTGTTCGCAAACAAGGCATCGCGCCTACAAGCATTGCACGACACTTGCTCACTCGCATCAAAATCTGTTTCGCCATAATTCCAGTCTCTTTCACCACCTTCCTCCAAACTCTCTTCAACGACTTGCAAGCTTGGTGGAATAGTAGAGACATGCTAGGCCATATCGATCACGTTTTCAACGCTGTGATGGAAACGTTGTGTTACACCTTACTCCCCGCTCTCGATAAAATCTTCAAACTCCTCTCCGCCGTCTCTGCCCCTGCTGGAGAATGGTTCGTTGAGAATTTTGGAGTACCAGCTGTTCTCATCGCCGTCTTCTGTTGGATCCTCTGGCTCGTGTTGACTCTTACATTGCTCGCGTACAGAGCTGTCCATGGCTTCATTGTGGATCAGGTACGCGCTCGACATGCCGCACCACCTATCCCCATCCATCCCAGTCTGGCTTGTGAATCGAAGACAAGGGTTGGATGTCGTGCTACTCCTTGCGCTGTTGATAGGTTAGGACAACCTCTAGCATAGCCTTCATCATCACCGTGGGAGGGTAGACTGCGAGCTCTGACACCCGGCATCCCTGACTACCACTAAGGAACAGTGATCGTAGTGCAAGCGGCGGTAAATGTGACTTCGAATATTACACTCCCGAACGGAGCCATTGATGTCATGAGGGGGGGATTTGATATTCGAGTTCTCAGATCGAACTGTAAGGGATGAACAATTGAAAGGCGTGTGCGCAATCACGGGTTTATTCGAGAGATATCGGTACAAACAAGTTTGTAGTCGGTTGAAAACTTTAAGAGTGATCCTAATATGAATATTCACAATCTCAGCGATGTATCGGCTTCCTATGACCTTGTGTACTTTCTCTTGGAGACCGATTGATGCTTTCGCTAGAGCGACACATCTCCTATAATACCCGAATGATTGGGTTTCCTATTGCTCTTCTGCTTGAACGCTAAACTGGTGTAGTGTGTCAGAAACCCATCTAGCGTTAAAAACACACCTGACGACAGAGATATTACCGAGAGTTGAGGAAATCGCTATTTACTATTCCGTATTGACACACAAACAAGTTGTTGAAGTTATGGCATCGGAGAATTAGATGTGTAATTTAGTGACACCAATCACATCCCTACCGGTATTTCAGCGTCCTTGATTCTCACTTTTCGACGTCGAAAAGTGCTGAGACAATGGAGACTGCTTGTCACAAATACTTGGTCAAGAGGCACATTACCACGGTCATGATATTGATAGCTCACGACAAAGCATTTCGATATTGCCAAATCAAGTTGATTTTCCACTTATTCGGCTCCTCTTGTCACTCTTGTCGAGTCTGTCTAAATTCACTCATCCGCGAACCCCTCAAATCCAATATCCTCCTTTCCATCACCACCGCAACGCTTCTGAATCACCCATATCATGGCATCGATCAGACAGACTTCGCCGTACCAGGCTTCCTGTCCAAAGGCGTCCAAGTATACACCGGAAACCTTGTTGGCAAAAAGAGGGACGTGAGAACCCATACCAGTTCTAAGAGCTTGAAGTCTCTGAAGCATATCATTGATTTCGGCAGGAGTGAGATCTTCAAGCTGGTTCTCAAGGGTGTGGGCGAGAAGGGTGAGGATGCTTTCAGCACTTGGAGAAGCTTTGGTGTCGGTGTTGATGGGAACTTGGAGAGTGGTCGAGGGGGTTTTATCGGTCTGGGGAGTGTTTGAGAAGACATCAGAGCTTGGAGAGGAAGAAGTCATGTTTTTGTCGTTGAGGTGGACTATGGTCTCGAGGAGGTTGCCGAGTCCGTTGCCTATCAAGACAAGCAAGATAAAGTAGAAGATGATCATGGTGACAAAGTAAACAATGGGCTCGTCAAAGATAACGCGGATGGTGGGCAGAGGTTGTAAGGTGTGGTTTGGCATGGTGCTTGTCGACGACCAGATTCCTTTTGGCATGAACCTTGTGAAAGACGGGGATAGATGAGGCCGTGTTATATATGTGAGCGCGTGAGCAGATTCGTTAAAAGAAGACATGTCTGAGGTTGCACTGTGAATAGAAGTCCATAGTCTCAGTCGAAATTAGAGTCATGTCTAAGACTTCACTCGCTCCAGGACATTTTCGTAGCACCTTAAATTGCTTTATCTCATTCTCTGTTCGACTTGACGATTCCTGCTTCTACAGAAACATCTGCCTGATATGATCTCGCGTATTCTTGAACAATCGTTCTCACCCGAACATTGTTGATCGAAAGGAGCTTGGCATTCATCCAAGTACTGCAGAAACGTTCTGTAGAATAGTATCGACAGAAACATGGAGCTCCGGCGTTTCGCGGGCTCTGTTCGAGTTTGTATGTTCAAGACCCATCTTGTTTGACGGTGCAGGATTTTTCTACAGTCAATGTTGTGCAAATGCGCTGCAAACAGCCGATCATCTTGTTTGAATGGGCATCTGGATCGCGAAGACTCCGTCTGTCTACACCAGAATTTGGGCAAGAGACAGGGACGATTCGGATGAACATTCCTACACCAAGATTGGGTCAAGCCGTCATTCAGGTGGCTATATAGTTGAAAGTCCTATAAGAGCCCGCGGAGTGACTGAAACAATCCCAGTACCGCCAGAACAGCAGGTGAAGGAGAAGAAAATGGTGAGGGAGTATGAGAGTGCACCAGTGTTGTGTTCACCGTTGGAAACAACATGCTTACTCAAACTTGAATTTCAAGGTATTTTCGAAATGCACTGACGACAGATGTAGGATTTTTGCAACGATTGAGCAACTGAATCTGCCTGTTGTTCGGCACTGCTGGTGCAGCTGCGTTAGTAACACAAGCTTCTCGTTCCCAGACGTGCAATATGGCAATTCATCAACTATACATCATCACGCGGGTAGATCTTGAGAGACTCGAACTTTTGTATGTTGACGAGTTGGCCATCGACGTTTGTGATTTAGCAATCTTCGCGCAAGGCTGGCCATGGTAGATCCGGTCAGCCTCGCTGCACTCCGGCATAAATAGACACGGAACGGTGATGAGTACCTGACACAGCCTGGTCAACTACAGAAAACACATAGGATGTGCGAGTACAAAGGTCAGGCTTGCATGTCGGTCATAACGAAGCTCCGCTTGTGCTGTATAGGCATCCTGTATGGTGATGGGATTTGACCTGAGTACATCTCGGACCGAGACATGCTCATATGGCCAAACGCACCACATCAACGAGAAACAATGATTTCTGTGTGATAGAATTGACAGAAGAAAGGCTCCAAGGCATTGACCATATCAATATGGATAAAGAAGAAAAAAGATCGGCATTGGAGTTGTGACGGCAGATCGGAACCCCGCTCGTTCCTCCGCATGTTACTTGGCCGCATGGATGAGGAGAGGTCGACCGGGAGCTTTAGGTAAGAACAGTAAGACGGCTGACGTCTGAACTTCTCTTCATCTTCTCCTCTTCGACATTGTGACATTGACTGTATTCTCTGTCGTCCTCGTGAAGTGATTTGGAAGTAAGGAAAGTCGTGCTCAATTTCTTGTCGACAATGGTGGTTGCTCGCCAACAGCCCAGCTGGGTGTCAGAGCGGAACTCGTATCTTGCTTCATTTTACTCGGCTCAACAAGCTTCGCAGACGACTTCAGCACAGTATGATGACGACGGACAAAAGTATGGTGGTAGTAAGACTGACGACGATGACGACCTTGCATCGGCGTTCTCGACAACGACTGATCTGGCGTTCGGGTCGACAACAGCGACACTAGAAGGTGGTGCAATAGCGACAATGACAGCTTCAAGCTCCGGTACTCAGACTTCGACTGGCGGCAATTTGGCCTCCCCAGCTGTATCCAGTACTGCAGCAGCACAGGCTACACCCACACCAAGCATGACGACCAGTATATCGTGGACCCAGCCAGCATGGCGACCGGGATGGCATTCGTACTCTCCGTCATACATCAGAACCGGAACGACCTCCGAAACCAGTGCGGCCACTTTGGCTCCAAGCTTGGAGACACAGCAGAAATCCCATCATGGAACCAATGCAACCATCATCGCTGGAGTCGTTATCCCAGTCGCGATCTTGTTGGCTAGTGGTTTGACGATCTTGACCTGCCTGCGGAAGAGGCGAGCACGTGCTGCAGCTTCAGCTGCGCCCACAGCAAGTGATGCCGTTGCAGCAACGCCCATGGTAGAAAAGGTGGTCGGAAAGAAGTTGGAGCCAGCAGGCATCCCGCCACCAACCTCAACAACCACAATGCTTTCGCCTATCGATGAAGCAATGGTGAGCCCGCAGCGTCCACAACTCGTCATAACATCGCCTCAAAATCCGACTTACTTTACCGGGCTGGACACGTTCTCGATACACTCCGCGGGGACCTCTGAGGACCCGCCGCCGCCATATCGCGCGCGAAGCGTCTTGAGTCACACGTCTTCTGAACGGCGGCAGCATAGTGTTGTCACGCATCAACCAACTCTTGCACCAATCTCACCGGTGTCTCCTGTTGCTCATCTGAGCTCGCCTTTCTCCGACGCCAACGCTGTGGGTGTCACTAGATCGCCATCTCAGAGATCGTTTGCCAGCACGTTATACTCAAGTAATGCTAGCGTCTATGAAGCAAGACCTGCAAGACGCAGCATAGGACCTGCTGAGTATGTGATCAGTCGAAGATCCTCGACAGAAGACCAAGGTCGAGTCAGATCGCCGTTCGAAGATCCTGCGGATGGGAGTGATGACGAAAATCATGAACGTCAATGACAAAGTTCTGCTGAAGTTGCTGCAAATCGACCAAGTCGCCAATAACTATCTTCTCCTTTGTATGCACAAGTACATGACTCAATGGACGCCGGCGTTTTTCTTTTGATTTGTCAGGTTTGGATTTGGGTCGTAGGAGCGTGATCCTTCTGTCGAAACCATGTTTGCTCATTGGGATATATAGTACGTATAATGACACAACAGTCGCTGAAAAGAGTTCGAGGCTCTCACCTCGTAGGCAAAGACTTCCTGGGAGCAAATGCAACCTCTTCTGGAAGGCGGAAAGAGGCGCAGAACATTCTCTTGTTCGGCGCAACATCTCTAACGTCGAAAATGCTGAGCTCGGGAGTCTCAGGTGTGATTTGATAGCCGATTTGCTCGGATATCCTCTTGCAGATGCTGATGCCTTCTCGTACATTGTCGTCGCTCTTGGTGTCGAAGCAGTAAACGTGAACCATAGGCAGCTTGAAATTGGCAGGTAGCAGCTTCTTGTCGTCTTCGGTGTACAAGCCAATGAAGTTATGCAAGAACTCGATGGCAGATGCAGGTAAATTCATGACATAGTGTGAGAAAATGTTGGGTTGTTTGATGGTGTCCAAGAGCTTTGGTGGGGCTCCTGTCTTCTTTGCTTCGGTGCGAGACTGTTTTGCATAGACCGGAACTTCGTGGTCAGTCTTCAAAAGCTTGCGAGTGGCTTCTCTGATGAAAACGTGGCCGTCCTCGTTAAAAGGTTTGACAAATTGGCTGACCCTATTGCGAGTGATGGCATCGAGCATGCTGGCATGACTATCCGGGTTGAGGTCATTTGCCCAAACAAAAACGCCCTTCTTGCCTGCGGGTATGGCGAAAGGTCCAATACCAGCCATGACATCGCAGACAGTTTCTCCCTTGTCAAAGGCTTGGACGAGTCTTCCGTGCTCGGTGTTGAGTCTGCTGTTCCAGTAAACCTTGGCGTAGTTGAATCTGAAAGTGCAGTCGGCTTCGCGGATCTCGACATCCATATCGTCAGGGCCAGCCAGAACCTCATACTTGAAGGTGCGGTACTCGCTCTCTTCGCCGACATCATCGACCTTGTTGATTACGGTACGCACGGATGGGTTCTTGTCAACCAGGATCTCGCCAATAACGTTCTTGAAGGGCGCGTACTGCTCGCGGAGATTCATATGTGCCACATGGCCAACAAGAGTGAAACCGGACGGAATCTCGTCATGTTCTTGACTTTGAGGCAAGACGGCAGTAGCAATGTCCTCTGATGAAATTAGCGCTTGTTCAATGAAATGTATGGTCAGACTCACGATAGTCCCAGTAATCGTAGTCTAGCTCGAGTTCGTAAGGCACGACATTGATTAAATTTGCCTGTTCCATGTCCGAGACAGTGCTGCTCCATGGATATTTGGCACCTAGCAAAGTGTCAGTAGGCTAATCAAACAGCGATTTCCCGTTGGCATTACCTTTGTCATCAACTTGAGGTCTAAGCAAGATGCATTTCTTGCCAGCGTGGACGTCAGGCTCTAGAGGGTCGGGTCTGATATTCTGATATCTGGCGAGAAACAGAGAATCGTTGGCACGGGCCAGTCGATCTCTACATTGGCCGATGGTTTTGATATCCAGAACACGGGCAGCCGAGATGGGAATTTTCTTGTGGAAGAAAGAGCGATCCAGGACGCGCATGGCGCGGTTGACCGGAGGTTTGAACATATCCCAGGTCTGGAGATGGGCCATTTGAGATGTGTTGATGGTCACAAGAATGGCAAATTAAAGTGTTACGAATGCTCACAGTAGCCCGTCGAAATTGTTTGAAGGGTTTGCTTGGGAAGAGTGTCGGTGTGGCTGGAAAGAAGGTGGCTGACAAGGGTGTGGCTGAGGGAGGGAGATTGTGGGGAAGTTCGAGTGTCTGTGTGTCTGTGTGTGTCCATGTGTCGTCGCCGGTAGTCAATCAAATCACAACCATCAACAATCTCGCCATGCCGCTCACCTCCTGGCGCACAAATCCTTCAATCTGGTCATAATATTTGGAAAACTCGCTGATCAGAACATTCCGCCATTATGGCTTCTGGTGGCGGAGGAAACATCAAGGTGGTGGTGAGAGTGCGACCCTTTAACAGCAGAGGTATTTCCATGCCAACAAACTCGGTGAGCACAGAAACTGACAAGGTGTTCACTCAGAAATCGATCGCAAGGCACAATGTATTGTGCAGATGAAAGGAGAGCAGACGGTGCTCACTCCGCCTTCCAGCCACGATGCTCGCTCCAAGAATGCAAAGGCCGCGACAGAGGGGCCCAAGACGTTCGCATTCGACAGGAGTTACTGGTCCTTCAACAAGAAAGACAACAGCTATGCCGGCCAGGAAAACTTGTTCGACGACCTCGGAAGGCCTTTGCTGGACAATGCCTTTGCCGGCTACAACAATTGTATCTTCGCCTACGGTCAGACGGGGTCCGGAAAGTCATACTCGATGATGGGTTATGGTCCAGAGGAGGGTGTCATCCCGAAGATCTGCAGAGCAATGTTTGAACGCATCGAGGAGGCACAAAAGGACAACACGTTGAACTGCACCGTCGAGGTGTCGTACCTCGAGATCTACAACGAGCGCGTGCGAGACTTGTTGAACCCCTCGACCAAGGGCAATCTCAAAGTCCGCGAACACCCTTCCACTGGTCCTTACGTCGAAGACCTTGCCAAACTTGTCGTTCGCTCCTTTGCCGAGATTGACCATCTCATGGACGAAGGCAACAAGGCCCGTACTGTCGCAGCCACCAACATGAACGAGACCAGTAGTAGATCCCATGCCGTCTTCACCCTGACGCTGAGTCAAAAGCGCCACGACGCAGATACTGGCATGGATACAGAAAAGGCCGCCAAGATCTCGCTGGTCGACCTGGCAGGTTCAGAAAGAGCTCAGTCTACGGGCGCAACAGGAGCACGTCTCAAGGAGGGTGCCGAAATCAACAGATCTCTGTCCACACTTGGTCGAGTCATTGCTGCCTTGGCCGATCTCTCCAGCGCGAAGCCTGGTGCCAAGAAGAAGAATGCATCTATGGTCCCATACCGTGACTCGGTCCTGACCTGGCTTTTGAAGGATTCACTCGGTGGTAACAGTATGACTGCCATGATTGCTGCCATTTCCCCTGCCGACATCAATTTCGAGGAGACCCTTTCCACTCTTCGTTATGCAGATTCGGCCAAGCGCATCAAGAACCACGCAGTCGTCAATGAAGACGCAAATGCTCGTATGATCAGAGAATTGAAAGAAGAGCTTGCTCAACTACGCTCCAAACTGACTACCGGTGGGGGCACCATTGCGGGCGAAGGTGGCGCAACAGCAAACGAACAATACCCACCAGACACTCCTCTAGAAAAGCAGATGGTCTCAATCACACAAGCGGATGGCACTGTCAAACAAGTGTCTAAAGCCGAGATTGTTGAACAACTAGATCAATCTGAGAAACTTTACCAAGACCTTAACCAGACTTGGGAACAGAAGCTGCAGAAGACAGAGTTGATTCACAAAGAGCGAGAAGCAGCTTTGGAAGAGCTTGGTATCAGCATCGAGAAAGGGTTTGTTGGCTTGTCCACGCCAAAGAAGATGCCTCATCTTGTCAATTTGAGTGACGATCCGTTACTAGCGGAGTGTTTGGTATACAACCTGAAACCCGGCACAACCACAGTTGGCAACGTCGAGACAGCCAAGACCGCCGAGATCAGACTCAATGGGTCAAAAATCTTGCATGAACACTGTACATTCGAAAACGAAGACGATGTTGTGACTGTGGTGCCAAGAGAAAATGCAGCTGTCATGGTCAATGGACAGCGCGTTGATCAGCCTAAGAGGCTTCGCAGTGGTTATCGCATCATCCTGGGAGACTTCCACATCTTCCGTTTCAATCACCCACAAGAAGCAAGGGCAGAACGAGCTGAAGAAGGAAGCCGCTTGAAGCATTCTATCACTGTAGATGAGATTGGCGATCCCTCTTCACCCTCACCGGCAGCCAGCCAAGGTCACGAGCGTTCTTGGAGCAATGTCAGCAGACTCAACCCTGAGTACGACATGGACTCGAGAGGCACTTCGCCCATGCCCATGCGTAGTCTGAGTGGTCGCGAGAACGACTATGATCTTGCTCGAAGAGAAGCTGTGTCATCTATGCTTGGCTCGGACCAGAAAATTGCTGCTCTCACGGATGATGAATTAGATAACCTGTTCGATGACTTACAGAAAGTCAGAGCCGTTAGAAGAGGCAGACCAGAGAGCCGGTTGTTCGACCTGAACGAAGACGACTCGGACTCGGTCAGTTCCTTCCCAGTTCGTGAAAAGTACTTGTCCAACGGCACGCTTGAAAACTTCTCACTGGACACTGCCCTCACAATGCCATCAACACCCCGAGATGAAGAAGAAGATGATACATTACGAGCAGCCAAGGAAGGACTGCAACTTGAACTCGAACGACAAAAGGAGGAATACCGGGCGCAAATACAACAAGCACAAGAGACGAATGTTGAGGTTGAAACCATCCGCGCTGAGAAGGCCAAGATGGAAGAAAATCTTAAAGCTGTAAAAGAAGACATGGAAAAGCGGCTCCAAGCACAGAAGGAAGAATATGATCGCCAATTGAAAGAACTCCGACAGACAACTATACAGCCTGTCGATCGCAAGACCGGTCTCACAGAGAAGCAGCTTCGGCTCACCAAATCATGCATACAGCACTGGCGTCAGCAACGTTATGTTGCTATGGCCGCTGCTCTCCTGCAGAATGCATCTACCCTGAAAGGAGCTCAAGTCATGAGTCAGCAGATGGACAAAAGCGTCGTCTTTCAGTTCACTGTCGCTGATGCTGGGCACACCTACGGGTCATCCTATGACCTTGTATTGAGCGATATCAGCGCCGACGACGACATGGCGCTACACACTGCTCGCAAGCCATGTACTGCTGTCAGGGTCATTGACTTCAAGCATAATGTTGTCCACCTATGGTCATTACACAAGCTGCGTGCTCGCGTACGGTTGATGCGGCAAGTATTCCAGTATATGGACAGGCCAGAGTATATTAAGCATTTCAGGCTCGACAACCCATTCTCAGAATCATGCTTACCGCAGTATACCAGAGTTGGAGATGCCGACATCTCCCTGGCTGCCGTCTTCGAATGTCGAGTTCAAGACTTCACTCTCGATGTCTACTCACCCTACACTAATACTATGGTTGGTATTGTGCGATTATCCCTCGAACCCTCCTCGGCCGAAGCACCTTCCTCTACTTTGAAGTTTAATGTCGTGATGCACGATTTTGTTGGATTCACGGAGCAGGAAGGCACAGAAGTGCATGCGCAACTTTTCTTCCCTGGTATCTCGGAGGAAGATGGCGCTTCCACGACTCAAATGGTGTCCGAATTCGACGAAGGTCCAGTACGGTTCGACAGTGTCCACAGCATGAGCTTGCCGCTTGCCAGTCCCAGAGATTCGTGCCTACGAGTGTCTGTATTCGCCAGAGTTACTGGTACACATCTGGACAAGCTACTCAGCTGGGATGACATGCGCGACTCGGCAGCTAGACCTCAGCTGAAGCGCAATAATTCCCGGATAGCAGAGCACGAATACTATAACGAGGAAGGCCATGACGTTTTCGCTCGGATACAAGTCCTTGAGATTGGTGAAGATGGATCTTACAAGCCTGTCGAAGTTATCCAAAAGAACATCATGGACACAGGAACCTATCAGCTCCATCAAGGTCTTCAACGACGAATATCGCTTGACCTCACACACACTTCGGGCAATGTTCTACCACTGCAAGATGTGACATCGATGAGGATCGGAAACGTACATCTCGTTGACCCATCCGGAAAGGTGCCTGACTTGAGCTCGCAACAGACGGATGTGATATTGACGCCTATGTCACCTCCGATTGTTCGCACGAATCCTGACGGCACCACGAGCATCCATATCGTGACTCATTGGGATTCCAGCTCTCACGAATCTCTGTTGCTCGATAGGCCGACAGCAGAAGGATATTGTGTCAAATTATCATTCTCATGGACTATGGCATCACCAAAATTGGCTGAGCCAATAGAGTTCACGACTGATCTAGCAGTGCAGATGAGAGGGCGATCTTTCATCCGGCAAGCTTCGCTCTTCTCATCATTGTTTGGATCGTCGAGGATTGTTCGCTCCACAAGCGGCACTTTCTCTGTGACCGTAAAGCCGATACCTTCAAAGCGCGCTGGGGATTTGTGGCGACTTAGCACGTCCAACACGTATATCAAAGGCGAAGAACTGCTTCAGGGTTGGGCACCTCGCGGCGTTTCACTTATTCACGACTTCATCGACAGTCGCTCGAGTAAGCGCAAGATGGCCGAGATTGATGCTGCGCGTGGAGTGTTAAGTGCACACAGTCTGTCTCTTGACAGCAACTCAATTCAACAATCCCAACAGACACTAGATGAGCGACAAACCGCTCTCCTCCAGAAGATGCTAACTCTGTGGAAAGCCGATCCTGCCATTGGCAAGCTCATTCTCACAGAAGAAAACACAGACTCACCTCGCAAAGGCGCGGCTTTTGCGTCTTCCAACAATGCCAGCAGTTTGCCTCTATCTCTCGCGACTGTCCACTTTGTACCCAAGAATCCATCTCTGCTCAAAGCTGGATATCTTCTCACTCCCGACCCTACCGCACGCACCCCGTCACGCTGGATCCGCCGCTACGTCGAGCTCCGCCAACCGTACCTTCACATCCACTCGGCAACGGCCACCGAACACGAAGAAATCGGCGCCATAAACCTGAACTCTTCTCGCATAGACGCAGCGCCGCAGATTGCAAAACTGCTTAGACGCGAAGGAGGCACGCCTACTGCAGTGGGCAGAAATGGCATCCCCGCCGTGGCGGCACCGGAGAATGTGTTTGCCGTGTATGGAAGCACTAAAGCGTGGGTGTTTGCAGCAAGAACGGAGAGAGACAAGAGCGAGTGGATCTTTGCGATTGATAGGAGTTATTTTGGTCCCGAGGGATTTGAAGATGAGGATGAAGATGATGGGTTCTGAAACTCAGTATTCTGACATTGCAATATGCATGGGCATTGTTGCTCGTGTCTCAGCAGTAGAGGTGGAACGGGGATACGTCTTTTTGTTTTACTTGATTGCAAGATACCCTTTTTTTTATGTTGAATGTTGGATTTTCGATTCAAGTAGCGCGATTGACAGTCTTGGGATAATCAGCAGGTAGCTCATCTCTCATGCAACGGCTCCTATTTTCCATCCGGAAAAAGACCATACCCAGTCTGAATTGCCGCAAGATGACAAGATCAAATGCACCATCCAGATATGGAAGGTGATATTAAAGGCAAGGCAGTCACGGCAAGAACGCGGGGCACTCACGTCCACGACACGTCTCCCACCTGCATGGCTGCACTGCAGCCTTGTACCACAAACCCACCCATATCAGACTCTCTTGCAACATAAAACCCTCCTCCAACCTCTTCCCTCCCCCTAAGAAAAAAAAACAACTCCAGCTTTCCTCCATTCTCATCATCATCAACAAACCATCAATTCTCACCAACCCACTTTTCAAAGATTTTTTTTGTTTCCTAATATCACCACATGTCACCGATAACCTTTTCCTGCCACTGCGGCGCCCTCTCCCTTCGCGTGCCCCAAAAGCCCGAATTCATCAATATATGCCAATGCAGCAATTGCCGCAAACACGGTGTGGGATGGGCATACTACGAAATCCCAGATGTGTCGTTCGTAACCCCTCAACCCGCTGCCGGAGAAACACAAGGCACGATGGATGCAGGCTTAGGCTTGAAAGGGGTCAAGGAATACGCGTGGAGGGAAAAGATTAGAAAGTATTGTTTTTGTGAGGGGTGTGGGTGAGTTTTTTTTTTTTTTTTTTTTTTGACCTTGACCTTTTTAGATGGGCGGATATAGTCAGGGTGATAAGAAAGAGAGAGGAGAAAATTGCTGATTAGAGGAATAGGTGTATGGTGTTTTCCTGGCCGACGGATAAGGAACCGATTACTACTGTAGGTGTGAATGCGAATTGTGTCGACGAGGTGGACGATTTGAAGTTTGTGGAAAAACGCATCACTTATGAGGATCTTTTGGAGAGGTAAAAAAAAGGAGGGAAAAGGTATTTGGACAGAAAGTAGAGAGAATTGGACGACATTTTTTTTTCAGATCTCCTTCTTGCTCGGTTGTTTGGTATTCCTACACCTCAAGAACAAACAATCAAGAAAGCTTTGCTTTGTTGAAAAAATCGGTCGCCAACTCCTGGCTGGGCGATTCTTGGACTGTCAAACCTGCAACAGACACTTAGTAGCTACTGTACCTTCAACACCCACATCATTCCCAACAACTCCAGAAAACATGAATTCAACCCATCTTTATCCTTTTGGATCTCCCACATTTAGAAGACTCTTGACTATGCTAATTCAAAACACTCTTTTTGCATACTTCTAATCAATGGTGTCGTCGATCAATCCTTGAAGACGTTGTCATTCTCATTCTTTCCCCAAAAAGAACAAGAAAAACAAAAGACAAAAAAAAGACAACAAAAAGGCGTTTGAGATACTGCTGACTATAGTCCATCTAGAGGAAGTTGTAGGTTTGATGGTCTTGATTCAATTGAGTTCCCATGCGCAGAAAATTTGACATGCAAGGGCTCAAAGTGCCTTGCACTGCTCCTACATCACAGGCACCCAGCGTATCAATGAGGTACGGTCGACCGATGTTCATATTTCTGCGGTCTCGCCTGCATCACTCTTCTCCTTTGGCCTAAGTATGGAAACGTAAAGTGAAGCAAAAGATAGCCATTTGATTCTCTCATCTCGAGAATGAGAAATCCATCTTATAATAGTACAGCAGCAACTCCATAATCGCTTTGTTTTTTATTCATCCCGGTAACGCCTTGTTGTCCGTATGCATGCGCGCCGTGGAAGCGAATACGAACGCTTTGAAGATGCTTGAAAAAAACAGACAAAACGCCTTTTGAGATGCTCCCGTTCCTTTTCATTTCCCCTTCGCTATGCAGCAAACTCCTCTCCACCCGGAAAATGACCCCCCTGAACGCTATTTCGGTTGATTTAGTTGTGTTTGCATCACATCGACTTGCGTAAGCGTACGGTGTAGTCGCGTGTTTGAGTGAGAACATTCTATATTTCTTCAACATCCTCAAGTCCGCTCAACGACTCTGAAAGCGCATTGTCTTCGCCCGAATCTGCAAATTTGGTCAGTTCCTCTGTACAAATGAGAGATGTTGAGAATGGCATGACTCACCATCTTGGATCTCGACAGTCTCTTCGGTCGGATAAACATAGACTTCCCTCGTCCAGTCTGCGATCCTATCTCGCAGAGGCTCGTGGTGGTTGATGAGTTTGTCAATGGTAGTCACCTCCTCGAGCAAATCTTGCAGGGCTGTTTCGACCTCGACCTCGCTTTCTGTCTTTGATGTTTCTGTCTCCACCCACTCCTCCAGCTCGGTCTTCAATTTGTCGGAGATCTGCTTCAAGTAGGTGGTACAATCGCCGTATGCACTGATAGCGTATTCGTATGCAGTGTGTGCTTCGTTGCCATTGAGCGAAGCAATCAGATCCCGTCCTATACTCTCGAGCAGACTCTGAATTTGTTTTAAGCGATGGTGAAGTAGATGAATGTCCTTCAAGACATATGGCGTAGAGAGCGACTCCTGCACGAGAACCGCATCCCTGAGCCAATCTCGAGTTGCTTTCTCTGTATCAGTCTCTTCGCAAATCAACGACAGGGATGTGAGACGAGCCAGATGATGCAAAATTATCATCGGTTGGTAAGAATAGACCCGTGCAATGATCCTCTGCACTGTCAATACAGCCAGGGAAGGGTCATTGTTGCTGTCACGGCTTTGAAGAATATTCGCCATCTCCGCAAAGATTGCTTCTTCAGTGATCGACTTCATTCTTCGCTCAATCAGGCAAAGGGAGACAACTTCTGCAACATTATCCCAATTATCCGAATACTGCAAGTGGAACAGAAGTGTCCGAGTGGTTTCTTCGTACAGATCGATTGATACTCTTCCTGCATTGGTAAGCAGTGCCGCGAGTCTGGCTGTGGGCCAGGTGTGCCAATCACTAGAGACATGAATTAGTGTTTGAGAAAGATTAGGCAATCATCAGAACTTACCTCTTCCTGAGACTCTCAAAGCTTTGTAGGCAGCACTCTACCATCCAATTGCACCTTGTGTTAGAAAGGCGGCTGAGGAGATTGTGCTCTTCGGTGGTCAGGAGTAATAAGCCAGAGTCCGCCCATCGCTGTTGATGAGAATGTATTGTGCCTCCACGAAGATCAACAAATCTGAGCAGTAAGCGGTACACGCAACTGAATAGCGGAATGAAATCAATCTGGCGAGGGTCGTCCTCAAAATACTTCACAATGTCCATGTGCTTTTTGTGTAAGGAAGAGTCATTTTTCAACCATAACACTTCCAGACACCACTGAAGAAACCCTTGTTGGAGTACAATACATGTTTCTTGTGGTCCGAGTTCTGCGATAAGACACACAAGATCAAGATAATCTCGCCAAACGGCAAAACCACGCTCCGGCAGGAAGAACCGAAGATGCAGCACACTGTGTACGAGGCTCTCTAATATGCCGGATGGAGTATCCGATTCGAGTTCCTTTTCAATGCCGTAATAGACTGGGTGAGACCATTGAAGGTATCTGAGACAAGCCATGATAAGGCGCACTGTCGCATGACGAACGGACAGCTTTCTGAGAAGTAGGCTCTCCTTCGCAGATTTGAGCTCTCGTGGAAGTAGCCAAAGCAAGATCTGACCCGCTGCCTCTCTCTCTGAAAGTGCAACCTTCTGCAAAGTATCTGACGTATGCTCGATGGATTCTGGAGAACAAGAGTGGGCGAGTACTTGAGTGAAGTGACGGAAGAGCATCGTCGTAACTTTTCTGGTCACAGTCCGTTGTTTGGAAGATTCTGAGTCCTTGATCGATTCGACTCTATCGGCCAGACCGCAGACAAATTCGGTGTGCCTCAATGCATAGAGGTTGAGGAGAAAGATCTTGTGCTCGTTGTCTTTTATGATCAAGTTCTCCAAGTCTTCTGGAGGGCGGACTTTAGCATGCATGACGTGTGGAGACATAGAAATACCTTTCGTCAGGCAGTTTGCAGATTCAAGGACAGATGAGACGCGCTGGTAAAACAACACATACGCATTATCCGACCGCAGAGTTGAAGATGATGGTGAGACAGATCCACCACAGGTCCCTCGCAGTACTTCGTTGATACTAGAGGCAGTAACTTTACTGTCCTCGAGTCTGTACCAAGGCAGGGCTCCAGAGACGGTTTTGCTACGCTCCGCAGCATACGACCAGTAATGGCCAAATTGTAAGGTTCCTTGATGAACCACCACACCAACGAGTTGAAAGACGTCCGGCTCACCAGCGTCCTCAACTCCAGCAAGACGGTTGAGCTTGTACTTGCTCATATCGATACGCTCAGGAAAGTCAAATCGATCATTGACCTTCGAGCCTCCGTCGTATGTCTCATATCTGAACCGCCTGAGACCCAAAACCAGGTTATCAGGGATGTGCTCCAGGGCGGTTCTTTGGACAGCGTCGACCGAAACGCCCTCGCCTGAGCCACATGTGGTACATCTGAACCTATCGCTTCCCTCAAGAGTGGCTCCTTTGGTGTACTCTTCCAGACTCTGTTCGAGAGATGCCTTGTCCTTGACGGGAATTGAAAGGTTGAAATACTCATCTGTGCTTGTGGAGACATGCTTGCAGGTGCCGATGGTCTGCGATCTGTTTACGCCACGGAAGAATGCCTTGAGCTTTGTCTTCGCGTTTTCATCAGGCATGCTGCTCTCGAGTTGTCCGATCAGCATCATGAAGAAGATGTGCGCATCATCCTGCACAGTATAATCGACATTCAATGCGTTCACTAGCGCTTCGGGTCGATAAGAAGCACAATGACTGTCTTGCATCAGAGCGAAGGCAGTCTTGAACTCTTTAAGTACTTCTTGCTTCGCCGTGTCGACCACTGGGGTATCGAAGATGAATTTTCGGAATTGCACATTCATGAAAAGCTGCTGAATGAGGGAGTTCAAATAGCAGGTTTGACCCAAGTTGTCCAGACCAGCATAACCTCCTTCCTGGCGAGCGTATTTGTGGGGGCCAATGAAGGTAAAGTCTTCCTGGATGGAGGCTAGTCCAATGAGCCCTTCACAATGAGTCGTGAGGCTTTCTATTGTCTCCAAGTTGTCGCACATCAGAGCAATGAGGTCATAGATATAATTGCGGGTGTCCAGGGTAATTACCGGCTTCGTATTGCCCTGGAGCTCGGGGAAGAGTAACTTCTTGAATAGTCTCGATGCAAGATCACCGAGTTTCAGCGACTTGTTCAAGTATGCAATGTGCGAAACGCAGCAATGAAGAAGTAGCGCCAATCCCTGCACCTTCTTGTCGACAAAAGGCTGGGTGTATTGTTCAAGTTGCTCCAGGTCAAGCAAAGCCGTCGAATATTCATCAACCAGAGATCTCAACAGTATTTCATTAGTCATCACGCTCTCATCAGCAGCGAGAACCTCTGCACCCACGGAGAGTGTATTGTTGTATACAAATGGCTGTCTCAAAGCGGTAGGTATGACATGATCGATGAAGACCTTAGAGAGGAAAGTCTTGATCGCCGAAGGCGTTTGCTCGTCGCGGACAACATTCGCGATGATATCGGGCATTTTGATGCAGAGGTGGTCGTTTTTGGTGATCAAGAGGTCCAGAAGCACCCTTGTGCTGTTCTCGGCAGCGATGAAAGATTCATACACAGCAGGGCTTAGCAAGAAGCCTTCGATCAAGCACTGAAACAATACTTGCACCACAGCTGCTTTGAGGTCGTTACTCGTAATCTCATGCTGCAAAGAGCTTATCAGTCTGAGAACGTTCTCAGTGTACCTGGCGGGCTCCTTGAAATACTCGTCAGCCAGGTCGTTGATGGGCCGTTCCCTAAGGAAAGCAAGCAGGGTTTGCGATGCTTGTAACATATGATCAACATGCTGGTGGAGATCATTCCGACTGAGTAGATCGATAAGCAAGTGCGTGCCACGAAGGAGGAAATTACTATCAGCAACACCAAGATTGATCTGCTTATAAAGTTGAGAGCGGAGTGCCTCGATTGATGCTAGAAGTCGTAATGACTTGCCGGGTGGGAAGATCTGATCGAGAGGAGTATCGAAGGAGCCGAGCATCGCTCTGATGCTACCAGGGAAACCAAGATGATAGAGAACTCCCAGCGCATGATGTGCTTTCGGAGACGTGTCGTCGAGAGCTCCGTATAAGACGTCTAAATGAGAAAGAAGCTCTTGCTTGGCAGCAGACATTTCTACACCCTTCTTGACGTCGTCCTGGATACTCTTCAAGGTGTTATGCTTTTGTAAGAGGAGGACGTTTCCATTCTCGAGACCAAGCCGTGTGATTGACTGCTCTTGTCCTTCGGCAAAGTTTATTCGCTGGCCCGCGGTCACCACAGTGTAGCTTTCGAAGCCGATTTTGGAGGTGATGGCGGTTTGTAAATCCGAGCAACTGGCTGACTTGTGAACCGTGACGACTTTCTGTTGTGGCTGCGTGTCACCTTTGTGGATTCGGATGGGCAGCTGAATGCAGTCCTGAGAACCCTGAGCTTCAGGATTCGAGCTGCCATCTGACACTCCTTCGTTTGCGGAAGCAACGGTGTCCTCGAACAGGTCCAAGTGCACAAGAAACACCCTCAACAGCTCACAAGCTTTCTCGGCCTGAACATCTTGCTGGTGTATATGTGAGATGCAGTCCTTGATCACGCCAATCTGATTGGAAGCAGCCAAATGAGGATACTTCAAAGCCTTGCCGATGAAAAGACAGCACATAAGAATGTTGCGAAAGTGATGACCGACCTTGTCTGGAAGATCTGAGAGCACAATCCTCATCAGATCTTGGCGCAATGGCAGTAGCATACCCTCGTCAGATTCTTGTCGTGCGAGTTGAAGGTCAAAGATTTTGGCAGCCCCGATGGTGATAAACTTCGCATTTAGGCTGGGCAGGTATTGATAGACACATCGTTGGTAGAAGGCTGCATGAGTAGGTTGGTTCTCCTTGAAGCTGTCGACAAGAAGATCCCATCCCAAATCTCTGAGCTTTGTTGACAACGCTTGCTCGCCGACGACGTGGTCCCAGACCATCTTTTCCATGGCAGTTGTGTCCTCAGATGGATTTATGATGGAGATGATTGCGAAAATGAGTTTCAACCGGCATGCCAATACCTGTTCTGGGATTGCGTTTTTGGTGACTCTTGCCCTCACGATCGTATGGACAAGCTCTTCGGCACAATGCTTCAAGGACAACCTCGAAAGTATCTCTTGCGGCATGAGAAAATCTCCCTTTTGCAAGATGCACGACATAGCCTTTACGTAGGCAGTTGCTTTGCTCGACAGCGACGCAATTGGGGCAGCGCAGAGTTCAACAACGGCAACGCGTTCTTCAATGTCTTCGGGTCGGTGGATTTTCAGGAGCAAATTACCCAAGCCAACCTGAAGACTGTTTCTTCTGGCCGGTGCAAACTCTGATTCTTCGACCTTGACCAGAAGATTGATACATAGGCAAGTGCTATAGTAATCGTGCTTCCCAGCCGATTTGACCAAGAAGCTATTCATCAACTCATAGAACAGCACTTCATTGCTCGTGCTGAGTTGTGCGATTGGCATATCTCGGAACCTGTCACAAAAGAATTTCTTGGTGAACAAAGGCATATCAGGCAGAACCTTCAGGAGTACTTGGCTGGCACTCTGGGCGCTGTCCGGTTGTTGAAGGTTGGTAGCCACACTCCAGATAGTCTCGGCATCAGATATCGTGAGATGGCCCCTTCTGGATAGGAAGGCGACAATGGGCGAAGAACTACTGATCATCGTAGGATGAGACTGAGGTTCGAAGAGGTAAGCCGTGATGTCTTTGGTCAAAAGGAATTTGGTTGTAAAGAGTTTGAGTAGTTCATGCAGAGCTGAACCGTTTCTGTGTGTGTTCGAACAGATGTCAAGGACTTCTTGCCCAAGTTTGTCCACACCTCTGATTCTCGAGTCCAAACCGCTGCTACGAATGAGCGCGTTGCAGTACTCGAGGTTGCAAGCTCGAGTCGCCGCCTCAACCAGCCCTTCCTTGATCAAGGAATTACCAAGAGTGGTGTCAACGCGTCTCACATCAGATATGGAAGCGTTAGCAGACTTGGAGGACTCGAGCAATTGTCCAGTGCCCGTCGGAGACTCTGCGACATCCTTCAAGAGCAAGTTGTAGACATTGGCGGGAGACAAATGGTTTGTACATGACAAGGCAGCGATAGTTTCCTCCAGAAATATGCGATAGTGGTCCAAAATCTTCTGTGAAGGTGCGTCTAGGTGGGTTTTGACGAGATTCTGTGTTACCATGATGTAGATAGTTTCAAACAAATCAGGAAACTTCTTGAGGCAGCCATCAAGCCAGCCGCCAACGTTGTACTTATCCACACGCAAAAGCTGGATGCAGAGTACCACGTAAGGATTGCCGGTAGTGAAGGGTGCCTTGATGAGTTCTGGCCTGAGAACAAGTTGTCTGAAGAGTTTGACGATGGCATCCAGGGCATGGTCCTGAAAGCGCGTGATAGCCGCCTTCTGCACAGTTGAATAATTGAACCGATGTGTCGAAGACATTGGCTCGAGGAACGCTTCGGTGCGAAGGACCAAGTGATCAAAGGCGATTGCCCAATTCGAGAAAAGCAATGAGTGTTTCGACGAGTCGACAGAGCTGGACGAGCTGGTAGAGTCTCTCCGCGCCTCGCGCTGGACCAAGATGGCCAACTCGGTATGTAACAATCTCTCGCCCAACCGAACAAGGCTCCTGAGGAAGAGCTCAAAGAAGAGGAAGGCTTCACCTCCACGAAGAGCCGATGGGTCAGTAAGGACACTATAGCAGGTCAGAAGCTGTAAAACTCAGCATCAACAGTAAAACGCTTACTATCGTCCACGAAATGCAACAAAGCATTCAACCACATTGTCCCAAAAGTCTGGCCGATCGGAGTAGACAGCGAATATGTCCGAGGCTGTGGCATCGTGTTTGACAGCATCATCAAACATGGCTTCAGTGTCGTTTAGATGGCCCGTAAGCCAAGCGATGAACTTGGTCAGGTTCTCTAGGGAAGGAACTTTTCAGAATGTCAGCAATTATCGAGAGCATTGGTGGATTGAACGGACCATCTTTTTTCTTGAAGTGGTCTACAAGCGCACACACGGCCTTCAGGGGGGTGTTGTATTTCTCGCCTTGAAAAGGAAACTCGTTGACATGGTCGTTGATCATTTTGTCATCACTTGTCATGACGATAGAGATATCTGATGGATCAGTTGAACGATCTTGCGGAATTTCGACAACAGTAGGACTGCGGGCAGAAACACTTTGGGTATCTGATAGGTTTGAGGCGGCTGGTGGAGATTCAAGCTCGTCGCTCAAACGAGGTCGCTTGCGAGAGTGAGAAAGATCTGCATCAGCCACAGGATCTCGACCGGGAAGGGGTGAAGGTGGTTGTTGTTGACCAGGATCATGTGCCAGTGAGGCAGATGGAGGGTCCATCATCGTCAAGATAGAATATACAGTGAATCCGCCGTCATGAGTAAGATCTATAGGACTTTGGTGATTGCTGAGTGGCCGGATAGCTGCGAGATGTGCAAAGCCGCGCGAGTCAGGCTTTGTCGATGTCAGAAAAGATGTTGTAACACGCCGCAGTGAAAGAAGGCACCAACGCACAGCAAACGCCAAAACACCCTCCTAAAAGACGCGTGCAAATAAGCTCACAGTGCCTTAGACGATTCCTGAGAGGTGTCTGTGAGGGGATAGAAATTGAAAAGCTTGATCAGATAGTCGTTCCGCCGTGATCAGGACAGATATGTCTTGTTGGCTCTCGTTTCTGGTAATTTGCTCACTTCTGCCCTTCTCAAGCAGACGCGACTTTCACAAAGTGGAAGTTGCAAAGCTCGTATATTACGTCATGGCTTCTGTAGGGAAGGTTTGGCCGGGCGTTGGATCGGTTGGAGCTGCCTCTGCGGAAGACGCTCGCTTGTGCGCTTGCTCTTCCAACCACATCTTCTTGGATTGTAGTTCACAAATATATTTTGCAACATGAACAACAAGAGCAAGCCCGGCAAGGCCATCATCAAGGCAGACACACCGTTCAAAAGCCCATCGATGTAAATATTTCATTGTCCAGTCCAGAGATGGACAAGCACTGATGCACAACAACAGACCAGAGCTGAACAAAGAGAAGAATGAAATTATTCTTGGTCTTTTGAGCAGGTGAGAGAGCTGTGTATACAAGCCTCTGAGCTGAGTTGACGTATGTTTGATAGTCTTCTCGAGCCGATAGGTAGACATCGAGCGGCGCATGTCGTCAAGTCCTCGAGCAAAAAATCGAAAAAGCGAAAGCGACCATCCGAGTCGGATGCAAATTTGCCAGCGCAATCACAGGCTCCGGAGCTTGAGATGGTGAAACATCTGACTGTTGGTCTCAACTCGACGAGTCGTCAACTTGAAGTGGAGGCTGCTTTGTCGAAACCTGGAGCGGCAGCAGCTTCCGTGAACCTGGATGCGGAACCAGTAGAGCAAGCTGCGAGAAAGCGGCTCGCAGTAGTGTTTCTTTCAAAGCCGAGAGATAACTTGATCTATGCGCATCTTCCTTTGTTATGCTACACGTCGTCTGTGGCACAAAAGGACAGGACGAAGCAAACTCGTCTTGTCTTGCTGGATTCTAGTTGTGAACGCACGATCGCTGCTGCCATGGGTCTTCGTCGAGCAGGTGTCGTGGGCATCTTCGACGACACGCCAGGTGCTGCTCCTCTCTTGGAATACGTACGAGAGAACGTGGATCCTGTCGAAGTTCCTTGGCTGGAGAAAGCACTTTCTGGACAATGGATGGGCATCAGTATCGACCACCGCGCACCCAGTCAGACCTGAAGATCTACTATCGTTCGGCCGGGTCTAGGAAAGCAAAAAGAAAAGCAAAGTCGGTATGGATCTCGGCCATGTGTGTTCTTGGACATGTGAAGGAGAGACTCTGAGACTTTGAATCGGAAACACCTTTATAGATTCACGGACGGCCCAAAGGACGACTAAGCGGACACGCACAGCGGGTTCCGGATCACGGTCCTAGCTTCTACCATTCGACTGTCACTTTGCGGGATTGACGTTGTATATGTCTTTGATTGACAAGGTAGATGGCAACAGTCTGCATTGCCGGTACGTCGTCCTGCGTTGATGCAGATTCTGGTGGTTTCTTGTACGTACTGACTCTACGGTAGCCCCTGCAAATCACCATGTCGAACTCTCAAGGCAATACACAGGCAGAGATTCGGGGCAATGAAGACGACGATGAGGCCCAACAGCAGTTCAACGCCAACAATGTTGCTAGCATCCTTCAGCATGTCGTGGATGGCCAAGAAGGCGGCGTGCAGCACTATAGACAAGACGAAATCATATACATGGTGGTGAGTGGCTTCTTGCCAAGCTTTTGAGCATTGCTAATGCCAGGCGCAGTGCTATGCCACTTCTGTAGCACAGGGAGGTGGAACAGGCAATCTCGGGTGTATCGTATGTGATGAAGGGAACCTATGGATAACGTTTATCGCTTTGTTCATGGTGGTGCTATTGGGATGGTTGTTTGTGATGGTGTACATTGGTACCTGAGTATGGGACTTTTGTTCAGCCTTACAACTACTTTTGCTTGATGTCTCTGCGTGGCGATTCTTAAGCGTGATGTCTTGAACGAACAAGAATTGATGATGTGATGACATGTCGAGCAGCAGAAAGAGAGCAAGTGGATGGAGCAACGATTCAAGCGAAAGTGCAAAATGTGGGGAAATGGAACCATCAACGACATTGCCCACCAGCGTCCTGACCAGTGACCAGTCGTGTACCGCTCACAAGACGACTCCAGTTTCTCACAATGGCAGCCACATTAGCTTCGCTGTTGGGCCAATCGTCCATCACCGACCATGATCAAGTCATCAGCGCGTGCGAAGCGACTCTCTCCAAGAACAAGAACGACCTTCAGGCTCAACAGGTCAAGATTGTCGCACTACTAAACCTGGACCGCTTTCAGGAAGCCATTACAACTGTCGAAGCCGGTGGAGAGGGCTTGAAGGATAGAGCGCGATTGGAGTACGCCTATGCGCTGTACAAGAATGGACAAGCTGCAAAGGCTGCAGAGGTCGCCGGACAAGACCAGGACGATTCGAACAGAGGACTCCGACACGTCGAAGCCCAAGCTGTATGTGCCGTTCAAAAAGGGCCATGACCCGAGGGAGCGTGATGGCTGACTTTGGCATTCCAGAGCTACAGACACCAGGACTTTGAGCGCGCCGCCGAGCTGTACCGCAAGCTGTCGGCGCAAAGGGGAGCAGTCAGCAACGAAGACATGGACCTGCGCATCAACAAGGGCGCCACATATGCTCAACTCGAATGGGCTGGCCGTGCAAGCGCCGACGCTCCTCAGAAGCCGGCAAGAGAAGACCTGGAGGCATTCGAGACGGCATACAACGCTGCGTGTCAGAGCATTGCGCGCGACGAGCTGGGCCAGGCAGAGGTGCTGCTGAGACGAGCCAAAGAGCTGTGCGAGGCTTCAGACATGGAGCAGCAAGAAAAGGATGCCGAGGTCGTGCCCATTTGCATCCAGCAGTTGTATGTCTTGGTTCGCCAGGGCAGGCTGGACGATGCGCGGGCTCTTGCTGCCACCATCGACTCCAAAGAGTACGTGCCACTAGACTCGGCTTCAGAAGAAAGCGACTGACCAACAACACAGTGTGCGCGCCTTCCACGACTCGTCGACGCACTTGATCGCCCAGACAAACACGGCTGCCACGTCGACCGAAGCCACAAACCCCTACCTGACGCATCGCACCCTCTACAAGGCGCCCGACACCATCACACCCGACAAGCCCTTTGCCTACCAGAGCGCCGCCATTCAAAGAAACAACTACACGCTCGACCTGCTCGCCCACAAGTACGACGGCATCATCAGATCCACCGCCAACCTCGCTGCGACACCCACTCTCGACTCGACCGTCAACTCGCTCTCTGCCTACCGCGCCGCAGCCCACGCCCGCAACCAATCCGCCAAAGACGCCTTAAAGTCCGTCCTACCAGTCTTGGAGCGCCGTCCCAACGACATCGGTCTCTTGCTCGTCTGTGTCCAACTCTACACGACAATCGACAACACAGCCGCCGCCATCTCCCTGCTCGAGGGCTTCTTCGCCCGTCTCTCCACCTCTTCAGAAGCCTCAGCACAACATGTGCGCCACGCTCCCGGTCTCGTGGGCCTGCTAGTCTCCCTCTACACCTCGCGCAACCAAACCACCCGCGCCCGCGCCGAGCTCGCAAAAGCCGCCAAATACTGGCGTCAGCACTCTGATCCTCCCATCCCAACCCGCGCACTCGCACACTTGTACAAAGCAGCAGGTGCAGCATTGCTCGACAGCTCCGTAACAGCAGACCAACAGCTCGCCGCCGAATTATTCACCTTCCTGTACCAACAAGACGCAACAGACCGCTATGCCGCCGCCGGCCTCATCGCCGCACTCGCCCGCTCAAACCCTTCTGCCATTGACGCCGAACAACTATCAACCCTCACACCACTCGATCGCCTGATCTCCACCGTCGACACTTCCGCCCTCGAATCCCAAGGCGTCCCCAAACCTAACACTTCCTCCTCCACCACCTCCACCCGAAAACGCACCGCCGCCCATCCCACACCCTCGGCCGCCGCCCCGAAACCCAAGAAACTGAAAAAGTCAAAAACGCCAAAAGACTTTGACCCCTCGAAGAAGATGGATCCGGAGAGATGGCTGCCGATCAAAGACCGAAGCAGTTACAGACCAAAGGGCAAGAAAGCAAAGGCCAGACAGGCCATGTTCATGCAAGGGGGTGCCGTTGTCGCCGAGGACTCCGGAGCCGGATCCGGTGCGTCGACACCTGCTGCTGCTGCTGCTGCTCAAGTGGTCGAGGCAAAGGCAAATGCGGGCAAGAAGAGTAAGAAAAAGGGCAAAGGTGGGAAATGGTAAGAAAATCTTTTACTCGTTGACAAAATTGCCCGGAGCCAAAAAAGCGCACAATGAAGAGGACAAAATCACAAAGGATCAGAAAGCTTAAGATCTGAAGAGAGAAAAACAAGAAGAAAAAAATACATGTATACAAAAAGAAAGAAAAAAAATGACTGTCTTATTGACCTTCTTTTTTTTTGTTCCCCTTTCTAAATCTTTTTTTTTTACATCCGACTTAAACATATAAACAAATAAGCTGTTTACTTGTATTCCAGAACCTAGCAGCCATTTTCTTCTTTTTTTGCTTTTTTTTCTTTTTTTGTATATCTCTTTTTTTTTTTTCCTTTTGGTGCTCTTCAAAAAGAATTAGCTAGGGAGGGGGCAAAGACCAAAAAAGATCAAGTGAGTCTCGACAAACTTTGGAACTGGTGAGAGAGGGAAAAAAAAAAGAAATATCCGATGCAATTGGTATTCGAGGGAGAATAGTTTGATAACAAGAAGGAAAAAAAAAAAAGGAAAAAAAGTAGGAACCGCAGCAAAAAAAAATGAACCGTCATGAACTGAGATGACTGCATAAAGAAAAAAGGGGAATCAAGGAGACAGGGGCAGGGGGCTATATTTCAAGCATCTTGTGGTGTCTTTTATCCCATTCTTTCAAAATGCCATGTCAATCAAGAGCCCGCGCGACGTATGACTCCCCACTCCCCCCAGCTTTCCACGCCTTTTATGAATTAACACTTCCTACACCCTGTCATCAAGAAAAAAATCTATGAGCTCTTCTCCTGCTCGTAGTAAAAGTTCTCCTCGGGAATACGGCCACGGAGGTACTCGGGCTCAGAGCCACGGACGTAAATGTCCTCGAAGAGAATCTTGGGAGTGGCGTCAGGGGCGGGCATGGCCTCGGCCTCCTTGACCTCGGCATCGACGCTCTCGCGGGCTTGCTTGTCGATCGACTTGAGCTCCGACTCGGAAGCGACTTCCCAGTCGAGGATCTTTTGCTTGAGGCCGGCGATGGGGTCTTGGGTGCTGCGCATGCGCTGAATCTCCTCGCGGGTCTGTGAGAGTAAACGTCAGAGAGACAGAGTGAGAGAAGAAGAGGCATGAGAACGTACTCTGTAGGTGGTACCGGGGTCAGACATGGAGTGACCTCCGTATCTGTAGGTGACGAATTCGTAGACGAGAGGACCGTTGCCCTCGGCGGCCCACTGCTTGCCGAATGCGACGGCTTGCTTGCAGGCGAGGACGTCCATGCCGTTGATCTTGAGACCGGGAATGTACTGACCACGCTTGTAGTACTCGGTGAGGGCGGAAGAGCGGTTGGCAGCAGTGCCCATACCGTACTTGTTGTCTGCGCAAAGAGTGTTAGCAAGGCTGCAACGACGGCTGGCGTTGAGTATGGGGACAACTTACTCTCACAAGCAAAGATGACGGGAAGGTTCCACAGCTTGGCCATGTTGTAAGCCTCAAAGACCTGACCCTGGTTGGAAGCACCATCACCGTAGAGAGAAATGGAGACGTTCTTCTTGCCCTGGTACTGGTCGGCGAAAGCGAGACCGGCACCGACGGGAACCTGAGCACCGACGATACCGTTACCGCCGTAGAAGCCCTTGGTGAACATGTGCATGGAACCACCCTTTCCGTAGGCGATACCCTCTCTTCTGCCGAGAAGCTCACCGATGATGGACTTGACCGAAGCGCCGCGCATCATGGCGAAACCGTGGCAGCGGTAGGCGGTGATGACCGAGTCCTCCTTGGTGATACCGTGCTCGATACCGACGGCGACGGCCTCCTGACCGGTCGACAAGTGGCAGAAACCGCGAATCTTCTTCTCCTTGTACAGTCTGTCGGCGGCCATCTCCATGCGGCGCATGGCAACCATGTCGTAGTACATCTGCTTCAGCTCCTTCTTGGTGGTCTTGAGGGTGAATGAGGGGGGGTCGAGCTCGTACGTCTCGAAGCTCTCGTCGGAAAGCTTGACCTCGAAGGCCTTGTCATCCTCCTGCAGAACTTGATTAGTCCCATTGACATGGGTTTGTGCGTGTTCGGGAAGTGCGTACGCTGGGAACGTCGTCCTTCTCGGCGTGGGCGCTGGCGGCGTCGGTGGTGACGGTTCTCAGGGCCTGAGGAGCGACACGGATGGGCTGCAAGGCAGCACGTCTGACGGACGAGGTGAAGGACCTCGGCGCGAATCTGGACAGCATGGCTGGAGGATGTGAGGACGAGAGGGTCGAGAAGGGGGAATGAGCGGACAACTTCTGCTAGAGTCGTCTGTTGGGACTTGGAAGCTGCAACAATCCACGAAGTTTCTACGGACTCCGATTTCTTGCCGCCGAGACTTGGTAGGGAGCGGTGCCGTCTTTGCTTATCCGACACACGACAACTCGCTCCGTGTGACTTTTGGTTCAGTAGGATATAATAAACGTCTGAGTCTCCAGATCTACCAGTTAGTAGACTGATGGTTCGTTGTTCTCAATCAGTTTGATCATTCGCTAGCACGGTTCTGCTCGTTTGACTCTAAAAACATCCATCTTGTTGTCACTCGAGTCCAAACGTCTTAGAGACAGACCATCCGGGACGTCTGATAAGCACTCTCACTCGGGCCGTATGAGCCAAGACTTCCGTTCCGACAAACTCCCCCTTCATCTCACTCTCGACCTGGCCGGACAATCCCATCATCACCGGAAAAGTGCTTTGAATGGTTTGTGAGATTGCATGCTTTGTCTGAGAGACTTCTGCGTCGCCGGTGAAATAATCCAGCCATACCGGCATCTTCCTCCTCTTTGCTGCAATATCTCTTCACCTTCCTAGCCACACCCTGCTCCTTGATGCATCCTCATAAAATCCTCAAGGCACACTCCCTCATCAACTTGTGAACATTGGGTTCGTTTGGCAGATAAATCACTGCAACCTTTAATAACCTCCTCGCTTCATACTTGTCGTCCAACTCCTTGTACGCCAATGCAGTACGATAGTAAATCTTGCCCATCTCCGGCCCAGCCACCCAAGCACCCATCGCCTCATCCTCTGGCGCCAGATTCTCCTCTCCTCTACGCATGATACTCACCGTCCTCATCCCAATATGCACCACCATATCCCAATCCTTCAACTTCAAATAAGCCATCAGCGTATTGGCCACGAGCCTCACACGCAATACCGTGCGCACCATGCTGCCATGCTGATTCTCAAACGGCGGCTCGGAGAGGATTTGCTCAAAGTATCTTTCGCCATAGACGCGGCGAGTACGGCCCTTGACGACGATGAAAAGCGACTCCCACGCTTTGCGGTAGTGTTCGAGGGCTTCTAGGGGTTGGTCGGCCATTAATGCTACGTTGCCTGCGTCTTTGTGTGCAGTTGCTTGCACGAGTCGCTGGACGGGCGTGCCCAAAGGTATGGCCATCAGTCTCTTCATCTCTGCGACCACTTTTTCGTGCGGTTCTGGGATTCCCGTCACGTTGACCCGCATGAGATTCTTGATGCGTCCGAAGGGGTACAAAAGCCTTTCTTGCAGCGATTCCAGCACTTTTTTCTCTGCAGGCGTGTCGTCTAGTGGTGTAGCAGACAAGGGGTCCCGTAACGTGAGCTTCAGTGTAAGGTTCTCATTCAACTCCGGATAGTCCGCCGCCGAATAAAACCACGAGTCGCAGAATTTCGGCAGGTCGTCGACATGTATGATGAATGTGTCCTCTCTAGTCCGCATCCCTGTCAACGGAAACGCTATCAACACGGACAATCTGTGCTGAGTAAACGCTTCGGCGCGAGAGTCTGTCACAATGATCGGCACGCCATCTTCGGCGACTTGGTGCTTGGATTCTGGAAACGGCGTTGTGATTTTGACGAAGCTGTTCAGTTCGAGGAATATGCGCCGGGCCTCGTGGTATATTTGTCGGCTTGTGCTGAGGAGGTTCTTGTGCGTGTAGCTGTAGATTGTGCTTTCGTCGTTGGCGATGTGTCGGTTGGCTTGTGGTTCGAGAAGCGCCGTGTAGATGTTGTCGCGAATCTCTCGCGGAAGTTCGAGGAAATTCATGCTGGATACAAAGGTGACTGCGTATCTCTTGTGAGTTCGAGACGAGATGGGACAATTCTCTGGACGCTCGCATAATCTTTGGAGCGGTCGATGATGAGGTAGCTTCAGCGTGCCGAGGCAGCTTGCGGGGTGACCCTGTTTCATGATTTTTCCTTGACACATCAGCACTGTGCAGCATGCAGAGTCATTATTTTCTCAGAGTTGTCATTGACAAGCACATATGTGTGTAACAAGCCATATCTTTTGTGGGTATACATGCAAAATGATGTTGGTAAGACGCCCCAAATGGAGGATGATTACATTTTGATATCTGGTATGGAAGTACAACTCTCAAATTTCTCGACGGCGGCAAGCACGCATTGATTGAGCAAAGTCTGGTCAACATGAATTTCTGCATAAGACCCAGTCATCGACGTGGAACATATTATCCCATACTGATTACGAAACAACAAACAGATATCTGACACGGAACTAAACATGAAGTATCGAATATGTGATTTGGTTTTACAATATACACAATGCCACTCCCAAAAACAGACATGAAGCTTTCATACAAGAACAAACTCCCCAAAAAGAAGCAAGTAGGTATCATTAGAATATTAGAAACAAAAGTTTTTCGTGTTCGTTCAAGCTCAAAACATCAGCAAAGGACGTCGGAAACGCTTTACAGAGCAAGAGCACCGAGGGCCAAGAGACCAAAAGGTACAGCAGATGCCATAGCACCGCCGGTAGAAGTAGGAGCGGCCGAGGAACTGCTGCTTGCACGGCTGGAAGCGCTCGAGGTCATGGAGCGGGAAGCAGATGAAGCAGAGCTGGAGGCAGAGCCAGATGCGGATGAGGCAGAGCTGGAAGCGGATCCAGATGCTGATGAAGCGGACGAGGAAGCCGAAGCGCTCGATCTGCTGGCGCTGGCGCTTGCGCTTGAAGAGCCTGAAGAGGCAGCGGATGAAGCAGAGGCGCTCGACGACTGGCCAATGTAGGAAGTAGATGAGGCGACAGTGTTGGTGCTGTCAATAACGAACTGGGGAGTGTAGTTGGTCTTGGTAGGGTCGGTGTCGTCGACGATCTCGAGAGCGTAGTCGGAACCACGGGTGATGTCGCTGGGGACAGACCAGCTGTAGCTGCCAGAGTTTGTGATGCCCTCTGTATACCATATTAATCTGTGATCGGTCTGTTGAGTGTTTGCAGAGATGGAAACGTACGGGCAACGTAGACTCCGGGGGTAAGGTTGTTGCTGGCTCCTGAGCGGAGGATGATAGAGACGGTGCCAGAGGTGGTAGGCTTCCAGGTCAAAGTAGTAGTCTTGCCAGCGGTAGCAGCAAGGTTGGTGTTGGTGAAAGGGTTGTCGGCAGCGAGAGCCAACAGGGGAGAGGCCAAGAGGGCGATGAGGGTCTGAGTAGAGAAGCGCATCTTGATGCTTGTGTTGTTTTGTTGTGTAGAATCGAAAGAGTTGACGGGCTTCTGGAAGAATGGTATGGAAAGTGAGAAGAAACAGCGATTGTGTGTGTGAAGAAGGGAGAAGAAGAGATCGGGTACAGGTCAGGCCAGCCCTCTACTATTTAAAATGACGGTGGTCCACCAATATGGGCAAGAGCCCCAAGTCCAGAGCGAGCTCCTGCTGCCTGCGGGATAGAGAGTCTGGCAGGCGAACATCCACACCATCTAAACATGGCGCCGTTTGATACAACGCCGGCGCGCGGGTCCTTCCAAACTCTTTCTGAACAGCGCCTCCCGCGCTAGCTGACTTGCCTTGTAGTTGTTGTTTGTCCCTTTTTCCACATGGGATCACACTTGGCTGCGTTGCCACGGCGGTTCAAAACCCAATACCATTTTGACTTGGATTGTCCTCTGTAGCGAACGACTCTTCGAGCTTCGGGGGTTGGTGTGGGTTCCGAAAAGCCGAGCTCAGGCAAGCGAGATTTAACGCCCTAGCTGGGCATTTCTGGCAAAAGAGATCGCGACTCGCTCACATCGCCTCTATGGGAAGGCGACGGAAATGATGGTCAGAAGATGCTCCGGGGCAAAGAAAAGCCAAAATGATCGCCCGCCGTCGGTTGCGGTTTCTGCTGTTCAAACGGCCACAAGCGTGTTTGGAACAAGCACAAAAGACCCCTGGTTTTCTTGGCCAGATTTTGTTTGCTTCAAGTCGTGGGAAATAATACCAAAACCTGCCACAGCCTACAACCTGGATGAATTGACCTTTCAACTGCATGTACCTCAGCTCGAGCATCATCGCATCTGTCAAATGCAGATAGTGCGCCATCGTCCCCCCGGCTCAGGTAAGCCATATTCCGTAAGAGCGCACACACCTTGTGCCAAAGAAGAAAGAGGAACAGCGCGCACAGACATCGGCCCGGCTGCTGCAGGAACATGAAGACCTAACTTAAAATAGAGTGCGGGCAATTTCATTCCTGATCTCGCTCGTGCAAGACCGCGGGAGAAGGTGTTCACGTGCATGTTTGGCGATTCGTGCTGTAAGCCCGGGTGGTGTGCGATCATCGTCTTTGAGATATTGCGACGTCGATGGCTTGTGGTTGCTTATTGACCAAGTCTTTTAGAAACATACGCTGTGTTGATCAACTTAGGTCATGTGGTGATATCGAGTCAAGTTGGCGATCTCATACTGAGGGACAGACGGTCGCATTGGATGATTACAGCGAGAGACAAGGCGAACGGACATGTGCATAGTAAGTATTCGTAGCCATTAAACATTTATACGTAGGAACACTGCCCTCTCTTTCTGTGCTTTACCCCGTGCCACTGATTTCTCAATTAATTCATCTTCCCCCAAGCTCCTGAAGCGTAAGCACATGCTCGCCAGATGCCTTTACTGATAGAAGAAGACGGCGGCCACTGCCAAAAGTGCAACAACAGAAGTGCTGGCATGGGTCAAAGTTGCTGCTGCGCCGGTGCTGGATGCGCTTGTTGCTGCCGAGGTCGATGAAGAACGACCTGATGTTGATGAGCTAGCTGTCACGCGCGATGTGACTGTGGTACGCGAACTGTCCGAGGAAGGGGTTAAGGTTGGAGAGACAATGGTCGTGTTACGGCCCAGAGGCGTGCCGGTCCCAACACTAGGTGCTACGACGATGGTGGTATTGGCAGGAGGGTTAGGAGGCGATGTTTGAATGGATACAATCGCAGTCAAGTTGGTCAATGACGAGTTGTAGCTTGCAATGACGGACTGAATGCTCGAGACAGCAGAAGCGGTCAAGGACGATGCGGCGGCTTGAGAGGACGAACTTGCTGACTGTGCTGAGGATACTGCAGCGGCATTACCACCAGTCAAGGTGATCTGTCCCGAGTAGTTGATCTGGTAGCCCTGAGCAATTTGGAGAGCGTAGTCGCTAGCGTTCTCGAGAGAGTTGTCGGGAATCCAAGTATAGCTTCCATTCAGAGCATTGTCTATCGTGGTCAGCTGATGAAGAAAATTACATACGAGGAACGACTCACTGGTCAGAGTCGAGACAGTCTGCAGATTGGATGGATCTCCTTTTCTCAGCACAATCGAGGCAGGCTGCTTCAGATCAGCGAGTGATTCAGGATCTATGACGGATGATGCTGCTTACGCTGTCAAGATTCTGCGCAGTGTACTGAATTGTAACTGGCTGGCCGGCGGTGATTTCAGTAGGTACCCTGGTGAATGCTAGACGAGGAGCCTGAGCAGCGACGAGGCTAGCCAGAGAAAAGGCGCCCAAGATGGCGCTTTTGAAGAAGTGCATGGTAGTATTGAATGCTTGAGACGATAAATAGGTCAGAATTCAGGCAAAAACCAACAGGCGTGACACAGGCGATACCAGTTTGCAAGAGCTGCTGAAGGTCAATATAGAAGAACGTTTTTGGAAATGCTTGGATTGCGGTGGTTGGAAAGTGCGAGGACGTGGTTGCCTGTTATAAGTCGTGGAGACGACCGACGTTTACTCGCTGCACTCGTTTCTATATAAACCCGTCGCGATCGACCCAACAACAAAGTCGTCAAAGCAAGCACTATTGATTTACTAACCTCCCTGCATACAGTCACACAGCCCGTAGAGACAATTGCAGCAAGGCACCATTTGACCTGCGTCGTGGCTTGAGATCCCAGAGCATCAACGCTGCCAAAAAGACATCACTTATGCCAAAGAAGCAAGTTGCACAGTTTCAAAGTCTTGACTAGTATCGTGTCACGAACGGGGGAGGCTGCAGAAAAGGGCTTGAGGGGGTTGCGGAAATTGCAAAGATGAGGAGGATGCAGCCAAGCTCGGCTAGCCAGCCTGTCAGGCTGCTCATGTTTGCAGAAGACAAGGAGTCCTGATAGATTTTGGCAAGACGAAATACGAGATGACGCATAAGATCACCGATCATTGGTTCCTTCTCGTGATCTGTCAAGTCTCGAGATGAGTCGCTTAACACCGAACCAATCTTCTCCCTTGTTATTGCCATCCAATCCACCAAGGTCATTACCCACTTCGAAGACAGTGACAATGCCATCGAGACCGCCCACAGCGACCCGCTTGCCTTCATTATGTTCCCAAGCAAGTCTGTTGAGGCTCTTGACACCAAAGACATCCCCTTGAGTATGACTTGGTTGAGCGCGCGCAACAGGCACCTCAACATCAGTGTTGATGTCGAAGATTTCTAATCTGCCTGCACCATCAACGCAACCAAAGACGCCAGGTTTCGTCGGCGACCACTTGACATCGTAGATGACGTCTTCGCGCATGATTTCGAGCAAGGGCTTTTCGGGTGCTCCTGCAGCGGTTCCAACTCCAGCAGTGGTCACAGCTGTGCTCGGGGGCTTCACCCGCCAGACTTTGACACTCCAATCCAGAGAAGAACTGATAGCAAGATCGCCAAGGTCGACTTTTCCTTTGCTTGGATGAAAGTCAAGTCCGGTGATGGGTGCAGCGTGTCCAGTATAGTAAACCCGAGGGTCGACACCAGCCTTGGCGCCAGCACGGTCATATCGATGTACCGGCACGATGGCTCCCTCCTCGGTGCCGGCCAGGAAGTAGGTCGGATCTGCCTTGGGGAAACTGATACAAGAAGGGGCGATGTCGTCAGTACGATTGCGACCCTGAGGTGAGACCAGCTCGAGGTACTCTTGAGGCTTTGACAGCATATCGAAAGACCACGCGCATGTTGTGCCATCGGTACTGACACTGACGATACTGCTCGCATTCTGTGTACCGACGACAGCGACGCTGTAGATGGGATGAGCGTGGCCTCCCTTTTCTCCAGCCAGGGGCGTACGTTGCACAGGGGCACCGTCATGAGAGCGTTGCCGAATGTCCCACAGACAAACTTGGCCAGAGTACGTTCCACCTAGAATCAGATTTGGGTGGTAGGGGGAAAAGCGAGCAGTCAGGATGTCGCTTGTTGCAGTGAATGCATATTCTGGTTGAGAGGGCATGTGTGCGTTCCAAACGAGAGCCAGTCCAGGAGCGCTTTGCGAGGAGTTGGAAGCTTTGGTGTAGGAGGCTAGCAACAATTCGGGATACTTGACAGAGTAGTCGAGATCACTGATCATACGACGCTTCGTCCAGCGATCGTCATGAAATTGCATCAATTCACGCACACGACGGCCTTTGGTGGTGCGAGTCTGGCCGTCTTCTTCGTCATCGTCCAAGCCATTGGCACCACGCATGGCATAATCGGCGAGGACATCGTACTCCTCGTCGAGCGCCCTCTCAATGACCTTTGTGGAGCGGTCGATGAAGTCCAGAAAGTCATCCGAGGCAGTCACCGCACCCAGTTCTTCGTGAGTCAGAGTGCGAGCAGGGAAGTTCTGCTTGGCGTTTGAAGTAGCAGCATCTTCCGACAGCTTCAATGCGTGTAACTCGTCCTCGATCTCTTTGCGGATGTTTTGTCTCAGCTCTTCATCTCGATCCCTTTCGCGTCGACTCAGGCGCTTTCTCGTTCTCGATGGAGAGTAGGTCGAATCGTCGTCATCTGAAGGCTGACGGTCGTGTTGAGGTGACCAGGGCTCGGTAGTCTGCACACCCTTGCTGTAGGTGATGACGTCTGGCTTGGGATCGGAGGGTTGATTGAGGAGGGTGGAGACTGGAGTGAAGGAGAGGGTCTGGTTTGGCGCAGAAACGGGAGCTGGCGTCGAGGAGGCAGAAGGGGTGTCGAGCGATATGGAATTGGGACGGCTGGCACCAAGGTGTGCGGATGTGGTGGGCGAGTCTTGGTCGCGAGGAGCAGAGCGGGCGGGGCGGTCGACCAGGGTAGAAATGAGCTGGTCCAAGTCTGCGCGGCTGTTAGCACGCGAGGGCGAGGGAGAGATGAGCTGGGCGTGTCAGTCGTGGACGTACCTTGATGTGCGCGCACTTGGTCAACGTACCTCTACCGCGTCTCCGCTCTGGCGCGTTGATGTAAAGTCTTTCTGGCGCTGGGCACGCTGCCTCTTCAACTCGGCGAGCTTGGCGCGCTTTGCCAGAATCTCCTGCTTGCGGGCTTCGAGCGACGAGGACGAGGAAGACATGGCGTCGGCTGGCTGTGTGGTTGTCCAGGGATGGTGCGAGGGTGCAACAGGCCAGCTGAGTGCACGGCAGCTGAGGACGGCCACGGGGAGGCCTAGAAAGCCGGACGGATGCAAGAGGTCGAGGTTGTTGTTGCTTTGATGGTAATTGTTACAGGACAGCGGCCGGGGGTGAGGGTCGGGCACGGAAGAAACCGCACCATGTTCGGCGGAGCGACGCTCATCGCTCATGGCTCATGGCTCATGGCACTGCACCCAGCGACAGCATCCCACAGTTCCACCGTGTTTCAATTGCCCGTGCTCCATCTCCCCCGGTCCTCTTGAGAGCTCCTTCGACCTCGTCCTCCACACACGTCGCTCCGTCACAATGTCTTCGTCTGGTGTCAACGTACGCGCGCCCAGCCTCCGACTTCTTTTCCTCGGTCGCCGGGAAGCTGATTCATCTTCTCACAGGTCCTCCGCTGGTCAGCCCTTGGCCTCGGTGTCGCATACGGTGTCTACCGCCAATCCACCATCACCGCTGCCGACAAGCTCCGCGAGAACCAGAAGGAGTATGAGCGCAAGCAGTCTCTCATCAACCAGGCCCGTCAAGAGTACCAGAAGAAGACTGCCCCCCCGTCCAAGTCCGGTGGTGTGTCTCCTCGCTTCTCCTTCTACGCTTTGCCATCCGCTCACAAACTGCCCAGTTGTTTCCGACCCCAGCGACCCCAAGTTTGACCTGGAATCTTGGCTCAAGTCGGTCCAATAGACAATCTACCCTGCATATCTTCTCCCATAGACCCGCCTCTTTCTCTTTACACACGAGCACATGAGGAGGATGTCTGTTTTTCTTAATCTCGACCTCAAAATGCGAACTTACATGCCCGATTCTCGACATGACCACTTTCACGTGCCCTCCGAACCACCAACACTCGATCCGTTCGACCAGCAGAAAGAAGCAGACAGTCCCCGTCTGTCGGCCATGCTCGACTCGTACGCGCCGATTTCTGTTCCGCCGCTGTCAAAACATCTCAAAAAGCGGTTCCTGTCTTCTTTTGTAAATTCGCCCCACTGTATCTACTCTGTAACAACAAGCCTTTTTGCAGCCCGTGGTTCTTCCTTGGCGAATATAGATCAGAATTTCGTTTTCGTCTACCTCATCTTTTGGGTCGGGTTACGGTAAGAGTAGATCAACTTGGAAGTGCATGACCAACTCGTGCCTGCTGAATTAAAACATGCCGAGATATCCATCGAGCTCCAGCAAAGAGCTCCTTCCATTTCATGGAGAAATAGTAGGTCTTTTGTCTTCTCATCCTCTGCGGCATACTCGTCAACCTTGCAAACCATACACTTCCAAAGCACCTTTTACCAACCATCTTGCTAATAAGCTATCCCCACTTTTGCATCACATCCCTCATCTCAAACATCGTAATCAGCATGCTCTCATCAATCCTCTTTCATCTGATCTTGGCTGTCAATTACTCCTCGTCCATGCCTTTGCAGAGACGAGCACTATCCCAGAACGACATCATCGGTCTGCAACTCGCCAGCTACCTCGAAAATCTGGAGCTTAGTCTCTATGCTGGTGGCTGCACAGGCTTCACCCAAGTGCAATGGATAGCCGCCGGTTTTCCATCTACCTTTCACCAAGACATATGCTCCATTGCCGAAGTAAGGCTTCCCGCTGTAAAAGCATCACATTATGCATTAGCACAAAGAAAGTCAGGCCTGGACCTAGATCATCGCTTTACTGACATGGCGCTACAGCAACAGCAGAACCAAACAGACTTGATCGCCTCGACCCTTGAGTCGAACGGGATCACCGCACCTCAAGCATGCACTTACAGCCTCTCGTATGATACACCCTCGAGCTTTGTCCTACTCGCGAACCAAATCACGTCTATTAGCCTCGGCTTCTACCTAGGGAGCTTGAACGAATCCTCGCCTGAGCTGCAGACGGTCGCTGCGTCGATCTTATCAGTTGAAGCCCGTCATGATGCGATTGTCAGGAATGGCATGGGCGCGTCTCCTTTTCCTACCAACCTCGACGTGCCTTTGAGCTCGGTCTGGGCATACAACCTAGCACAGAAGTATATCACATCATGTCCACAGCAGCTGCCAATCAACCCTCTGCCACCGTTGAACTTCAATGGCGCCTCAGACAGGACGCTCAACTTCGGATGGAGTCGGAATGCGAACAACTATTCGGCACCGGTCGAGACTGGCCGTCCTCTGTATCTTGCAATGATTCACTCGAACGTCAGTGATGCAATCTATCAGCAAGTGCAGACGAAGGGTCAAGGGCAAGGCACAGTGCAATTGCCAGAAGGGCTTGGGGGAGTCGTGTACGCTGCTCTTACGGGTTCCTCAGGAGACCTGACATATGACGAGCTTACAACGACTGGCACTTTGGCTGGACCTGCGCAACTTGTGCTCTCGTGAAGTTGATGTGTTCCGACTCTGAGCTTCCAGTGTGGGAAGTGGACGGTGACGAGAGGAGCCCTAGCACATGGATGTGGTCGAAAGGATGATATTTATTCTCGTGTATATTAGATTGTAGCACACATGAATCACAGTGATGATGATGGCGACATGATTGTCTATGTTGTTTGTCAAAGTTGGCAGGCTGACACGTATTCGGCCGGTCAAGGAAAAGGAAAAGGAGCAGAGGTTCAGCTGGCTTCACGATGCCAAGGACGGTGACGAAGGGCTTTCGGAGGGCGTTGACAGTGGAGCGTCGAGCGTCGAGGGCAGCGGAAAGTTGGTTTGGCTTCTGAACAACGGCCAGTCCCAAAGGCTCAAGTCTCTCTGTCCTTGGCTTCATCCTCTACCACCCCCTCGCTGGACATTGCTCGTTCGCATCCCGAGTCGTGACTTTCGAGCACGAGTTTGCGGCGTCAGATTCACCACTCGACTCGGTTGGCACGCCAAACAAGCTTTCCCAAACCACCACCACCGTCGACATGGCTGCGCTTGGTGAGGACTTGCTCGGAGTGGTCAACAAGCTCCAGGACCTCGTCTTCAACACCATCGGCAATGACTCGCTGGACTTGCCTCAGATTGTATGCATATGCTTCTCTGCGCTAAATCTCGGCACAGGGGACTGACAGCGCGTGTGCAGGTTGTCGTAGGTTCGCAGTCGTCAGGAAAATCGTCGGTACTGGAAAACATCGTCGGCCGCGACTTTCTCCCCCGAGGCAGCGGCATCGTCACTCGTCGACCGCTTATCCTGCAGCTCATCAACGTCCCTAGCAATGTCGACAGACCCGACGGCGATGAGATCCACGTGCCACACACCCCAGCCTCTGTCGCTGGCCAGGACGAGTGGGGAGAGTTCAACCACCTTCCCAGCCGCCGCTTCTACGACTTCAGCGAGGTCAAGAGGGAGATTGAGAACGAGACTGCCAGAATCGCCGGAAGCAACAAGGGCATCAACCGCCAGCCCATCAACTTGAAGATCTACTCTCCCCATGTTCTCAGTCTGACATTGGTCGATTTGCCTGGTCTCACAAAGGTGCGCCCTGTTCGTCTCTGTGCGTGCGGCCTCCAGCTAACCCCAGACTAGGTGCCCATCGGTGACCAGCCTGGAGATATCGAGAAGCAGACACGCAACCTGATCACCGAGTACATCGCAAAGCCCAACAGTATCATCCTTGCCGTTTCTCCCGCAAACGTCGATCTGGTCAACTCCGAGGCGCTCAAACTGGCCCGTCATGTCGACCCCATGGGCAGACGCACGATTGGTGTCTTGACAAAGCTGGATTTGATGGACCATGGAACCAACGCTATGGACATTCTTTCTGGTCGCGTGTACCCTCTGAAGCTGGGCTTCATTGGCGTTGTCAACCGTTCGCAGCAAGACATCCAAGGGAACAAGTCGCTCTCTGACGCTCTCTCTGCCGAGAGAGACTTCTTCCGCACACACCCCGCCTATCGCAACATGGCCACCCGCTGCGGTACGCAATACCTGGCAAAGAGCCTCAACACTACCCTCATGGGCCATATTCGCGAACGCTTGCCCGACATCAAGGCTCGTCTGAACACTCTGATGGGCCAGACGCAGCAGGAGTTGGCCAGCTATGGAGACGTTGCTTTTGCTGGAAAAGAGCATCGCGGTTCGCTCGTCCTGCAGTTGATGACCCGTTTCGCTACCTCCTTCACCTCCTCCATCGATGGTACATCTTCCGAGATCTCGACCAAAGAGCTTTGCGGCGGTGCCAGGATCTACTACATCTTCAACTCCGTCTTTGGCAACTCCCTGGAAACCATTGACCCGACAACAAACCTTTCTGTCCTTGATATCCGCACCGCCATTCGCAACTCTACCGGTCCTCGTCCCAGTCTTTTTGTGCCCGAGCTTGCTTTCGATCTTCTGGTGAAGCCTCAAATCAAGCTTCTCGAAATCCCCAGTCAACGTTGTGTCGAGCTGGTTTACGAGGAACTCATCAAGATCTGTCACAGCTGCGGCTCTTACGAGTTGTCGAGGTATCCCCGCTTACAAGCAAAGCTGATAGAAGTTGTGTCGGACCTGCTGAGAGAAAGGCTGGGCCCTTGTTCGCACTACGTCGAATCGCTCATCTCCATCCAGCGCGCCTACATCAACACCAACCACCCCAACTTCCTCGGCGCAGCAGCAGCTATGAACTCGGTCATCAACGATAAGCAAGAGAAGGAGAAGGCTTTGGCGGCTGCAGAGGAGAAGAGAAAGAAGGACGAGAAGCGTCTGAGGGCTCTGAACGGTGCTAACGGCACTGGCGAAGTCGAAGATGACCAGCAAGACGATGCTGCTGCTGGAGGCAAGGCGGCAACTCTCCCCATCCGCAGCCACCTCAGCAAAGCAAGTCGTAGCATGTCTCCTGCTGTGGGCCGTAGCGGCGTGAACACAAACGGCACAAGGGCAGGTTCACCGCCGAGATTCGCAGGAGCAGGAGGTACTGCTAGAGACAGTTTCCTCAACTACTTTTTCGGCAAGGATGGTGGTCTCCCACCGTCGAGCGGTCTTCCTGGTGGCAACGGCATGTCGTCCTCTACCCTGCCTGTCGGTAGCAGACACGTCAGCGCCAACATCGAACCCAGCTTCGCAGGTAGCATTCGTAGAGGCGACACCAGGATCCCGGAACGACCTTTGTCATCGCATATCGCTGTACCTGGTGAATACGAGTCAGAAGAAGCTGATAGCGGCTACGTAAGTCTATTTTATTCTGGTGCAAATGTACCACAAGCTGACAACATAATGCAGCCGCTAGCAGATGAAGGACCAGCACTGACCGAGAGAGAGGCACTCGAGACCGAACTGATTCGTCGCCTGATATCATCATACTTCAATATCGTACGAGAGACGATTGCCGACCAAGTCCCGAAAGCAGTCATGCATCTGCTTGTCAACCACTCCAAGGACGTTGTTCAAAACAGACTGGTCAGTGAGCTTTACAAGGAAGAGCTGTTCCAGGAACTGCTATACGAAGATGATGCCATCAAGAGTGAACGTGAAAAGTGCGAGAAGTTGTTATCGACCTACAAGGAGGCAGCCAAGATTATTGGAGAAGTTCTCTAGAAGGACAGGTCCTGACAAAAAAGAAGATTATGATGTTTTCCCAAAGTCCTCCTTGCCGACGAGCAATGTCTTCTCTGCAACCATTCTCTGCTTCTTCAGCTTATCTTTGTACTTCTTTTCTTCTACACTCATGTTCTGTATTCTAGAAGCAAAGGGATGGAATATTTGGCAAAGGGAAACACCCCGGCCAAGATTGTTGTATAACACAAAAAATTTGTACTCCAGAGGCATGCACACACACATTACAAGCGAACGAAATTGTGAGAACAAATTCAATTGTGGAAGGCGAGCAAAACACACCTTGTAGCCTTTTAGCAACGAGTGCGTTGTCGTCTGTCCGGGGACACGGAAGAAGCAGGCAAGGCGAAGTCTCAAAATCCAGGCCCCGAGGATCCTTGTAGAAGAACAGAGCTTTCCCTCTCCACATCTCTTTACAAAGCAACAACAGACGAGAACTCGAGTGGCGACGCACACACGAGTCCACGACTCATTGATCTTCTTTGAGCTTCTTCTGACACGGCTTGTCGTTCTTTATGCGAGTACGGCAATTGGATTTCAAATGCGTCAAGTGAGTGAACCGTAGCAAACATGTCTCTCACTGGCGAGGCAAACGAGTGATAATTAGACATCGAGGTTTTTGTGAGTGAGATAGATAGTCCGCCATCGACGGTGTCTCAAATAGTGATGAGCTTCTCTTCTCCTTCACACTCCATATCTCTCTCCTCTCTTCACCACGACCAGTCATCGCATCCCCCAATTTTTTTTTCTTCTGAAAGTGATTTCGGCACGCGCTTGGGCTTTGCAGAGGGAGAGAGTTTGCACCGGGCTCTCGGGACAGAAGAATTGCTGGAGTCGTGTGCTCTCGACCCTTTTTCTGACGTTGAGCCGGAGCTTGGCTGTTGTCTTCTTTTTGTCGTTATCTTCACTCGCGACGACTTCTTATCTTTCACTTTCACAACACTGACGCTCCCTTGCCGCAACCTTCTTCTTTCTTTCACAGCTGAACCTCTTCTCTAACACACCAACACACCAACACACTAACACACCAACACACTAACACACCAACACACTAACACACCACTCCGCACCACTTTAACACCTTCAACATTCCCTTCCTACATTCTTCCATCGGCCCACACTCGGCCGACCACATGGCACCCAGCGCAATTGAAGTCGAGGAGATCAACGAGCTCGCTCACACGGTCAATCAGCCGCCTGTCGAACACAACCTTGAGGAGCACGTCGCTTTCGGCGGCGACGACCAATGGTTCTACCACATTCCCTCTAAGCGCTTCGATCTCTCCCGTGGCTCCAAGCGCAAGCTGATCATCGACGCCGACGATGGTATTCGCAACCACCGGTAAAGCCACACCGCCCTAGAGTCCTCCATCCCTTCACCCTTCTTGGACAACTCGGCTGACTCGATGACTTGCAGTGGCTGTGCCATCGACCCCAGCAGCACCGTTCTTGTCATCATCGACATGCAGAACTTCTTCGTCCATCCCATGTACCACGATCACCACACCGGCCTGCAGACTCTCAAGCCCATGCTGAAGGTCATTGACAAGTGCAAGAGTTTGGGCATCCAGCGCTGCTGGCTGAACTGGGGAATTTCCGACTACGATCTCAAGGTCATGCCTGCAGCTGTTACCAGAGGTTTCAACAAGAACCTGGCTCAGGACAAGGGCCACGGTTGGCACGTCGGCTTGGGTGCCAACATCAAGGATGACAAGGGCAACACCGAGCGCTGCCTGTTTAGTGGCACCTGGAATGCCGACATCTACGAGCCGCTCAAGGAGGTCATGACGCCCGAGGACGTTCGCTTTGACAAGGCCCGTATGAGTGGCATGTGGAACCCGGATCTGCCCATGAACAAATGGCTGCGTGAGAGCGGCAAGAAGACGTTGTTGTTTGCTGGTGTCAACACTGACCAGTGTTTGCTCGGCACCGTCACCGATGCCTACAACTGGGGATGGTACATTAGCGGTCTTGTGCAAACTTGTGCGAATGTTGACTAACGTGCTTCCAATAGGGACTGCATTCTCATTAACGACTGTGCCGCCACCATGACTGGACTCAATGCCCAGGAAGTCTGTGACTATAATATTGCCACCAATATGGGCTTCGTTACCGACAGCCAGGCCTTCCTGGACTCTGAGCTAATCTTCGGCCCCCTCAAGTGAATGCATGGACAGCATATCAATCATTCGCTTACGACAATTTCTCTCGCTTTTCTCAACATTGATGATTTTCTTTCGGGGTCGCAACAGCCGCAGCAGGTACACCAAGGATCATTCTCTTCTTCAGTTCTGGGACAATACCATCATGGGCACACCACCGGCGTTTATGCATTTTGCAACATGGGCAGCACGTTTTCAGCAGGGCTTCTTTCTTTTCTCTTAGACCCGCGTGCTTATGTATCACGAGATACCCTAGATGTTTCTTTGCTCTTTGCTTTCTTTGGCTGCTTTTTCAGACGCATCTTAAATAATGAGATCAACACAAAATATGCAGGAACAGGATGCAGGTCCATTTCTGTTCTCTTCAACCAATCGCCTTGTTCTGCTCTCCAGTCTGATATTTTGCATGTGATTAAGATGCATGAACGGTGACACTTGACACAGAAACCGCATGAACAGCTGTCTTATAACATCAGCTATGCAGATAAGCTGCCTCCTCGCTTACCTATCCTGCAACAGCAACTCTCCCTCGCAAGTAAAACAAGAAAAACCGACGGGCTTCATGATCTTCTTGATTGAACAATCAATACGAGGCTCGCCATGGGGGATCAACCAAACAATTAATTAATTATCCCCTGATGCTTTTTTTCTTTGATCCTTTTCCTACGAGACGAGAAAGGATCTCGCGAAGCAACAAGTGTCACTTTCTCCATCCACCTTATGTGAAAACCCCGAAACGATGATCAACCACAAGAGCCAAGTCGCAAGATACGGGATGCTCGCAAAACTCATCAGGCCCCAACATTGCGTCCTTGTCGCAAGAGATCGAAATCGTTCTAGACCCCGTTGTTTTTTTTCTTGTTTTTCGCACGCAGCGAAAACTTCCTCGGGGGGTTTAAGGGAGAGGGAGGAGGGGGTTGGAAGTTTCACGTTTGAATAATGCAACTGTTGTCCTTGGGATTATTTGAAGAGCAGTGATGCATAATCGAGGGCATAAAAAATATATCGGGCCGGTAGTGCACAAGGGAAGGAGATAAGGGGGAGTAAAGCAACGCGCGAATCGCTCGCGTACACCGACTGTTCCTGGATGGATATGCTTGTGTATCCGTCTGCGCCTGGGATCAGCGCAACGCAGGAACGCCGCTTGTCGCCATTCGTTGAGGTGTCAAAACATGTGGGATGCTCTCTTTCGTGTCGATCACACTGTCGCTGCTGCCCAGACCTTGGAACCCAGCGGTGCACAGTCATAAACTCCGGACAGAGAGGACGACCGGGCGCGGCGGCAAGGGCTCTAGGAACGGATCTCTGTGCAGCCGAGCCTCTCTGTGGGTGTTGTTCCCTCAACTGCAGGGGAGTGGAGACGCAGAAAAACGCCACTACCGAGTCGTAAAACTCCAAAGCACCAAAAAGTGTTCAAGGCACACAAAAGACCGTTTCAGCCTTCTGCGGCAGGTAGAGAGAGCGTGGGCATGATCTCTTTTTCTTTTCCGTTGAGCACGCACAAACAACATGTTCATCATGCAAGGTACGAGAAGCCAAAATACTCGCTGACATCCATGAGCAAAAAAAGATGGAGGGACGAAATTGCAAAGAAGGCGCAGTATTTATGATTGCTTTTTCTCTGGAGATTGAACCCCGGCTGGAGAGTCATGAACAAACCCTTTCTCCATTTCGAAATGCGAGATCAAAAATGCAGCCATAAATAGAAAAAAAAAATCATCATACAACACAAACACAGCACAGCAAAGAGAACGCGCATCAAGGGGCGGATGAGGTTCCACCTGGCGGTTGAAGAGATGATGCAAGAGAGGACCTTGGCAGTCCCAATGCTTTTCTCACACACCCTTTCAGCAGCATCAGCAGCAGCACCCTTTTTTGCTAATCGGGACCCCGTCTCATGTCTGCAGCTTGCACATCTTTTTTTAATTATCAATTCGCATGTGTTTCTCGTTCCTGGATCCCATGCTGATCAGATAGATTAGTCCAACGACTCTGCTTACTCTTTCTTCTCTGACCGTTCTCTCTCTCTTCCCTCTGTCCTTCTTAACTCACTATTCATACGAAAGCCCCACAATCGTTGTTCAATCAACTCTCTCTGTCGTTTCCATATCCAACTGGTACGAGCTTCCCGGAATCCGGCCGAGCTTGCGTGGTAGACGCACGTTTCGTACCAAAGCTAAAAGTCAACAACCACACACGTCATTGAATGGGCGAACTTTTAACTGCCTGGCACGACTCTATCGATTGTCTCTTGGATATTGTTCCCCAGGGGAGAGAGCTAACACAACATGTCGACACCAAACGATGAAAGGCCGGAGCCTACCTACGTACAACCATCTTATCACTTACCCTCATACAACGTCAATCCTCATCACCCCCACAACGGCGAGCGATCCTCGGATGAAGAAGGAACTGTTGTTGGAGACCATGCAGAGCACAGAAACTTTTCTGACGAGCGCTATCACGACGAAGAACACGATGGGCCCCTTGACCCTCGCACGCACCGTATGGGCAGCCACCTCACAGTCGACACGGCCAACGACCCCCACTACCATCCTCGCCTACAGGACATGACTTCGCCTTCACAAACCCGTGAGATGGCCAACAGACTCGATGACGACCTGGCAATGCTCAAAATTGAGAGACAAATATCGAATGACAATGACAATGCGACTCGCGACGGTGCTTCACACATGGGCCGCCAACGCTCGAGGAGAGACGACATGATCGATGAGTTTGACGTTGCTACAAACCCGATCCACGAGCAGACGCAGATGTATACGGCACCCCAGGACCCAGCTGGTAAATTCTCCAAGCTGGTCAAGAGAATTCATCAATCGAGTTTCTTGGTCCGCTATCTTACTTACATTTTGCCTGTTGTTTTGATTCTGCTCATTCCTCTGTTGATTGGTGCGCTTGTCAGTCCTGCAACAAGTGCTGTGGTGGGTGGCGTCGAACTCATGTGGTTCATGATCTGGCTGGAGATTGTCTGGCTCACACTCTGGGCTGGTAGAGTAAGTTTGATAGTGACTGTTATCGTTTTTGCGGTTTACTGACTTGTACAGCTTCTCGCAAAATGTCTTCCCTATCCCATTGGTCTCGTTTCTACCATCTTCACAAACAACAGCAAGAAATGGCGTGATATGGGAAAGCAACTTGAACTTCCCGCTACTCTGTTCTTCTGGTGGCTTGGTGTTGAGGTTTCCTTCTTGCCTACCATGAAGAACCGCCAAGCCAATGGCAGTCGTGCCACACAGCCTTGGATGGGAACCATGAACAAAGTTCTCGTGGCCATCTTTGTCGGCACCATTCTCAACTTTGTCGAAAAGATTATCATCCAGCTTATCGCAATCAGCTTTCATTTGCGCACATATGCCGATCGTATCGAACTGAACAAGTTCCAGATTGGCAGTTTGGTCAAGCTTTACACCTTCTCCAAGGCCAAAATTGCCATGGAAGATTCGGAATTCGAACAGCCATCCGGTGTGGATTCTGGCGCCCGTACTCCTGGTCGCTACCTCCAAGAAGCTCAAAAGCAAACAAAGGAAATTTTCAACAAGGTCGGTGACGTTGCTGGTAAGATGGCTGGTGATTTTACTGGCAAATCTGTAACAAAAAGCACACATCCTCAGCAAGTCGTTCTGACGCTTTTGGGCTCCACCAACGGCAGTCAAGTTCTCGCTCGTCGTCTTTATCGCACTTTTGCTAGACCAGAGACTGAGACTGTCTATAACGATGATTTGAAGAATGCTTTCGATAACGACGAAGAAGCTGAAGCCGCATTCTCCATGTTCGACAAGGACATGAATGGTGATATTTCCATGGAGGAGTTGGAAGCCGTCTGTGTCGAAATCGGTCGCGAGCGCAAGTCTATCACCGCATCCCTGAAAGATCTGGACTCTGTTGTTGGCAAACTCGACGACATGTTCATGTTCCTTGTTGCCGTCATCACCGTTCTGGTCTTCATCTCACTGATTTCCACTTCCGCTGCTGGCGTCCTTACTTCTGCTGGTTCTACTGTGCTCGGTCTGTCCTGGCTTTTCTCGGCCACTGCGACCGAAGTTTTGCAGTCAATCATTTTCGTATTCGTCAAGCATCCTTTCGATGTTGGTGACCGTGTTACCATCTATGGAAGCACTGGTGCCACAATGACTGGTGACGACTACTTTGTCAAGGAAATTGCTCTTCTTTATACCGAATTCAAAAAGATGGAGGGACATGTGGTGCAGGCACCCAACAGCTACCTCAACACTCTTTTCATTCTGAACCAGCGTCGTTCCGGCGGTCTTGCCGAAGCCGTACCCAATGTCATCAAATTCGGTACCACTCTGGAGCAAATCGAAACCCTGCGCAACCGCCTGCTCGATTTTGTCAAGCAAGAAAACCGCGAATACCAGCCCAACATTCTCACCGAACTCCGTGCCGTCACCGAGGTCCACTCTCTCACTCTCAACGTTATTTTCTTTTATAAGTCCAACTGGCAGAACGAAGGTCTCCGTCTTGCACGCAGAAACAAGTTCATCTGTGCTCTCATGGTTACCATGCAGGAATGCGGTATCGAAGGTCCTCGCATGCGTTTCCCTGGCCAGAAGGAGTCCTTCCCTGTCTACATGCAAAACATCCCTCATCAAGCCACTCCTGGAATGGGTCGCAACGGCCACCCCGACAACCCAAGCGGCTGGCAAGAAGGCGAAAGCCAAGATCCTCCGTTTGTCGCACCTCCGGAGGGTCCTATCGGCGGACCCATTGGTGGTCGCGGACGCGCGGGTTCAATCCTCCGTACTGGCTCCACAGCACGTCATGGCCGTGAGACTTTGTCACAGATGAACAAGCGCGTCGACTTCTCCCTGGGCATGAGCGCCGAAGCCACAACAAATTACAGTGGCGACGTGTTTGAAGATAACAAGCCTCGCCTTCCTATCAGCGTCATTTCGCCGTCGCCAGACAGCCGTAACAGAAAGTCAAATGACACGCATAGATCTACCGATACCGGCCGCTCGACTTCTCGCGACATTGGACCTGGACGTCTCGCCCGCCGCTCTACGGATGCCTCGACACACTCACGCGTCACACACCGCAACCGCTTCTTCGGCCGCGCACGCGGAAACACTGTCGACGAGCAAGCGATGATGGAGAAGGGAATGGCCGATATCCCCGAAGATTCACCGGGCGGTGCCAGCGGCGCCATCGATCCACGCACTGGTTTGGTCTCTGGCGCTGCTTGGCGAACACGCACGAATGAGAGTAATGTGGTCAGAAAGAGTCAAGAAAGACCTAGGACGGGTCAAACTGCTGATACTGCCGGCCACTCTGTGGTTTCTGGAGGGTTGGATGGACCGCCGCAGTTGCATCCTGGCGATCCATCGATTGAGGATTTCGAGATGAAGAGGTTTCATTGATTGAGCAGAGATGGGGATGGGGAAAGTTTCAGTAGGATTTATAGATGGTTTTAGACGGTGGAGTGGTTTGGGTTTTTTCCTTTCTCTCTCCCTTTTTGATATTGCGAACTTAGCGACAGACGATAGAATTTTGTTTTTTTCTTTTTCAGCATAGAGACGGAGTGGATCGAGTCAATGTTCTTTGGAACCCTTTTCTTTCTTTTATGCATTTTGTCTTTTTTTTTCGACACTTTTTCACTTCTCTCCTTTCTTTTTCTTCTTTTTTTGTGATATGGTGATGCTTTTGTAAGTACCTGAGCAGACGCCTACCGGAATTTCTTTCGAGGTTGTTCTCAGCAACTGCCATGGTCCTTTGCGACTCTGCCTCGTTCATGGTAAGTACAACAGTGGCGACTGCTTCTTTCATAGCAAGTACAACAGATACGTCGAGGTAGGAGCGATTGATCACCTCTTATCAAACATGTCTTTTTTTGAGCCTACAATGCTGCTTTGAAGGCAGCTCAACAACAAGCATTCGCGAAGATAACACAGTCCAAGTAGCTGCTTAGGAGGCAGCTTAACAACAAGCGATCAAAAAGCCTGCCAAAGAGGCGACAGTCATACCACAAAGCCCACTCGCTGACCTAGAGCAGACCGTTGTATCTGGCAGCCTTAAAGAGCATATAAGATGGCATCCTCCATCTTTACGCAAGCCACACCCGGTAAACCCACATGCACAGCTCTTCGCTTTGAGCGAATGAGGTGGTGCCAATTCTGAGTGCCTTGTGGTTAGTTTGTATCATTGCGCAATCCGAAACGAGTGTTTGTCATTGTTGATGAGTATTTGTTTTTATCTTGGAGCCTGGCAAAGAGGCTTATTTTTGACGATCCTGCATGCAAGGGAGGTGCAATGTGTGGGGGGGAGAATTGACCAATCACGGCATTGGTATCTTTGATGCCTGAGTCACTGATTTCATTCTGGTGAATCACTTTGCGATGCAAAATGTTGGAGCCTTGAATTCAATCACAACCCCAAGGGAAAAAAACGTCCACAATCGGTGAGTTTCTTAGGAGTCAAGAGTTCTCGATTGGGTGTGTGGCTGGCTTGCGGTGTCTGGAGTTGGGAATCTGGAGTCATTGCCGGATTCGGTGATGGAGGGGTGTTTCGTTCGGATGGTAGCTTGGAGCGGTATTATTTTTCTCGCGACTCCTGCGAAGCTTGTGTGGTTTAATGTTGGCGCCTTGGGGGGGATTTATTCGGGCGCCTTGTAGGAACAGCTGAAGTTTTTTGTAACAGAGTATAAGTATATATGCGTTTTCCCACACCTCAGTACTACCCTTCTCATCACATTTCAATATCTCAAAGGCATCTCAAAGAGCTGCATAAAACTGCCGGGCAACACGATCGTCCCTACAGATCTCTCCATCATCAAAACAAAAGTCCAAAAGCAGAAAAGCAACAAGATATCCTCTTCATGATGCCTTCCTCGCCAACAAACTTTGACCTCTCGGATCCAACGACAATCTACCACCTCTCCCACACGAGCAAAACCGACACCAAAAACCCTCGGCATGCGGCCCTGTCCTCGGCCTTTCCCGAACAATTCTTTGGCAAACGTGTCGCCGCTAGACCAAACGATGCATCTGCAGCAAAACCTTTGTTTCTCCAACGCAGAGATTCCGTGTCGAGTACGGCTACAACGGCAACAGCAGTTTCTGTAGGCAGTGATGCCACCGCCGCCGCTGCCACCATCACCGCCACTACTCCTTCAAGACAAAGGAAAAGCTCCGAAATCGACATTTTCGACTACCAGGTCGCTGGATATCTGTCCATGCCGCTTGATCACCCTTCTCAACCCTCCAATCTCTCACCACGCGGGCCATCGTCCGCTCAATCTTCATCATTGTGGACGAAAGCCAAGAGCAAGTTGCAAAGAAGAAGAAGAAGAGAGAGCGATGAGGAAGAAGAGGAAGAGGAACAAGACGAGAAAAGAAAAGCCCAGAGGGAGTTTGAGAAAAAGATGAAAAAGCAGCAGAGGAAGAGGGAGTACGAGGAGTTGGGGTTGGGGGAAAAAGTCAAGTTTGGGAGTAAAGGGGGTATGAATATTGTTGGTTGAGAAGGGAGGAAAGCAATGGATTGTGTTTTTTGCTTCTTGCTGTTGTTCATGTGGTCTACGCCGAGAGCGAAAAGGATGATTTCGACGAAGAATGAGGTAGAAGAACACGAGAAGAGCGAGTGATGTGTATTTTTTTTTGCATCAAAGAAGACCGAAATACAAAGATCCTGTAAACTCCCCTTTTGACTGTTGAAGCCAGCCATGTCTTTTGAAGAATCGAATTGGAAGCGTCGAGACAAGAACGACAAGGTCGATGACAAGATCTACGATAGGCCAGAAACCGGTTCGTGGTATGCCGAGTGGATGGAGTTCAAAGTTCTTTATATGTTGAGCCAAGCCCGGTGTCAATCACTCAATGTAAACTTCAGGACGACCCGATAGCAAAGTGAAGCCCAAATCTCGAGTGGGAGGAAATGTTGGAAAAAGTGTGGTTTGCACAATTGAGTCTTTCTGATTTGCAGTAGTAAAAATACACCTACATGCCATTGTGAGCATGTGATCTGCCAATGACCCAGGACTCCCAGAACGCCGCTTTCGTGATGTATAACGACCATGGCTCGCATGCTCTTTTTTACGTTTGTGTGGAACAGGGCGTATTTGTACAGATTCCTTGCTTCGGATGCGGCCAGTGGTGGCCAAAGGTGTGATGTAGAGGGTCCGCTTATATGCGAGTCGATCACCTCTTCTTCTTGCCGAACTTCTTTGATTCTGTATTCCACAAATGTCAGCAACCAGATGTTCAAAAGAGAGCCCGAGTTCATCTGTATCTTGTCTCTCCCTCTCCTTCTCCTCTTCTTCCTCAATCTTATTGCAGTGCCGAAACTCACCGGCAGCCGTCCTCTTCTTCTTGGGAGCACCCTTGCCCCTAGACTTTGAAATCTGCACGTGCTCGACTCTGTCCTCCTCAAAGTCATCAAAGGTCTCGAAACCAGGGTAGGCCTTTTGCAAGTCCTGGAATCTGACGACGCGGCGCGGGTAGTATGCTGCCATTGAGGGACCGCGCAGACGCTGGCGCAGCACGCTGTTGCCGGTGCGGAGGGCGGTGGGGTTGTAGGTTGTGTTGAAGATGGCGCATTGCGTCTGGTGGGTTCGGAGTTAGACTTGTTGCGATGTGATGAGGGGAGGGACTTTGCGCACCTCCATAAGCCTGAGAGCTAGCGTCCTTGAGACTGCCATTGTGGATGTGTGTGGCCTGGTTGCGTGTAGATGGCGCCGACTGTCTTTCTTGATGGGCGCTGCGTTGCGGCCGCGCTCGGGAGCCGGATTTCGCCGGGCAGCTTGACGATAAATATTTTCTGCCTCTACCTCTGCTGCAACACCTTGAAATGTCGTCTTGACAGCATCGACCCATCTTCTGGAAGATGCATGCTTGCTGTCGCCAGTCAGACTGGCCTCTGGGCGACGCAGTCAGAGAGACCGGTGCTCTATATACAAAGACACACCGGTCTCTCGCAACACAGCAAGGTAAGCTTTTCTTTCCTCCCTCATACCCAACTTTTCCCTACCACCGGATGATTATACGCTTTACACATGCATGGCTTTCTTACGCACCTTGACCGGTGCATTCATGGTGAAACGGCAACAGATATATGACAAGAATTGCAAACACGACTTTTCCAGCTCACATCGACCCTTATCTGAATGGAATGCTTACTTTGGAGTCGCAGTTTCTCATTTACGCTGAACGATAGACATTCGAGGCCCTTCGTGGGCACACGTGAAGTGATACAGTGGGTTGACATGGACATCAAAGTTTGTAGAAGTCGGCCACTGCTGTACTTTATATATACGCATATTCAAATACATATTCGTTGTCCCAGTCACGAATACTCCCATCAAATCGCTGCGTTCGAGTGAACACTCCCTCTCGCACCCTACTTCAAACTGGCCATCCTCACACCTGTTCAATCGCTTACCAAACGCAGCCGTGGCCTTACGATAGCACCACATCCTATCCGCATCCACCACTCAAGCCACATACACAACCATCCTTGGATGTCTTTCTGTCAGCAAAACCCAAAAAAAGCCATGGTCCATTGCCTTTTCAGCCTCAAAACGATACACCCATACCCAAAGATCGAAGATCGAAAAAAAAGTCCATTCGCTTACCCTCACCCCATACGTTACATCCCTCACACCCAAGAATGTCTCAAACCATGTTGTTTCTCCCCCAAGACGCCGATTTGGGCAATGGTGTACGGGCGGACAAGCCCATCGCGATCCAAGCATGAATGTTGTGCATTGCACCACCCCTTCGCCACGTCAAAGACACTTTTGTGATGGCAGCATCTTCGAGACGCCTCCATCACCGCCGCGTGCCCCAACACATTGTCCGAAGAAAAAAAGCCATGGTTTGGCTTGCGAGTGGCATATTGAAATTCTGAAAAGACGTGGGGATCGTGCATGTGATTTTGGGATGCCTGACAAAACGTCGTTGCAGAGTAGCATGTAGTAGCATATTTTACAAGCACTGACTGACATACCATGCACCAGGTCATCGGACTCGAATGGTTCGAACGCAAGATGATCCGAAAATGGGTTTTGCGCCACAGGTTGGCTGTATACCGAAGTTTCAAGCTGTGCATACTTGCCAGATGTCGTACTTGCTCGTCTCTTGTTTCCATACTCGCTGGGATAGCCCATACACTCTTTATCGACATCTCCTTTTACCATACCTCCCACAAAATCGATCTCTGCCTCGTAATCCTACCACGATCCGATCCTTCTTTTTCGCCGCAATGAGACAAAAACCTTACCAATCACATGCAATGCAGATATAACGTCCCTACACACAGTTAATTGATTCCCTTCCATGCCGCGCACCCGGTGATAAAAACAACAACATCTTTGATAATCTTTACCCCAGGAGATCGCGACGCAAACAACGTCAACGCTCTTGCATGCACAACCCCCCATTGCGCCTCTCCCCTTCTTTGCCCCACCGCCTCAAGTCTTTCGCCATCTTTGTGGGAAACAAAGGTTCGCTGTCGGATCTTTCTCGCTCTCGGCGTAAAAAATTTTGGCCCTACGAAACGCCCACAACAAGCCCACAACAAATCACCTCATGTCGTACAATTCAAGGTTTCGTCATGTCGCGGAGGAGAGTCAAATTTCAACTGTAAATGATGAAGAAAAAATGGGGGCTGAGAGTGGTCTGCTGACGTGCAGAAACGGTTGCGGGCGGCGCATTCTAGAGAGACAGGCGTCGTGGGAAATCTCAAATCCTTCCCCGATTGCCAGGAACGCCCGCTATTATTCAGCTTGCAGGAAAGACGAGGAAAAAAA